>JAGTTF010005507.1:0-34501 GCA_019095985.1 Streblospio benedicti | reverse complement strand
TGATGGATCCTATTTGGGTTCATACCGGTTGGGTCCATATTTGGTTCCACTAATACTGATGATAGGTACTCTCATATTTGTCACCTCTATAATAACTTAAAAGATATGCTTACTGACTAGCATGTGTTGGTAATTAATACAAGTGTTCTGTGTAGACACTGAAATATGTGAAATCAAGGTTTGTGATTACACTTTTATATTCACATACCATATTAGAATCATGCCTGTGGGTAACAAGTTGACCCCGCCCCCCTCAGGGGTGCTTCAAAAATAAGCAACATGATTGTAACTAGTTTCTTCATTTAACATTGATTTTCACCAAACTTGTTCAGAACTTAAATGACTATCTCATCATCATATCATGTTCATATCATTCCCTTGTGTGCAAAATTGACCCCTCCCCAGGGGGTCCATATAAAGAAAAGTGTGTTAAATGAGACTTTTTCATTTCTCTTTTAATTTTCACCAAACTTGCTCATAAGTTATATGCTTATGTGATAGTCATATTTGAATCATGCCCGTGGATGACAAATTTATCACAATCCCCAGGGGTACCTCTAAAAGAAATTAATATTTGTGGCAAGTTTTGTCATTGAATTTTATTCTGATAAACCATATTTGAATCATATTTATTATATTTAATATTTAATTGTCGATGATGATACCTGGGCAATGTGCGATACTTGAGGAGGGAGGGCTCACAACTTCCAGCGACGCAGGCGCATCCACTGATATAGCAAACATTATATTTCAAGTATTTCTAAGAACACAGTTCACCAGAACTTGTTAATTTTAAGTACTAATCTGTAATGTATCAATTTTATATTTTATTGTGTTTAGATATTATTACCTTGATTTGCGAAGCAAGAATTGAGAAGATCAAGAATTTTCTCAGTGTCTTCATCTGTAATAGCAAGTAAATCTGATTAAAATTAAGTTAAATATTGAAATGTTTTATGTGAAAATGAAAGATATTTTGTTTGAGTAGAACCTATGTAACATGATGAATTACCTAAAATCCAGAGTTTTCAATGCTCTCAAGTATTTTAAGTCGCAATTGTAATTTATCTCCACATGCCTCACTTCCTACAGAGGCAAGGCGTTGTGTAATAAATGCCATTTTCCGGAACTTTTGATTTTGTGTAAGTGCTTTCCTCGGATTTTTTGATGCGGGTTGAACACTTATGTTGAAATTCAGATCATTTGGCATTGAGCATGGTTGGACCATCCTTGTCTTTTTCCACCTTCCCTCTATCAACGACGCATCAAAGATGGGAAGATCATTTTTCATTCTATTCTTAAAAATGTGACGGCACATCAAGCCCATCTGTTTGTAAAATGTGCATGTGCACATCCTGTCAGTTGTTCCATCTCTGATGTCTGATCCTTCAGTTGACTTATCATTTAGTTCCTTCTCCATTTCATTGTAAGCATATGGTGTTAATAGTTCTCTGTAATTTATCATTGCTGGAATCATATTTGTTTTAATGGGATTTTTTTTAATTGAAATCACAAACCTGTGATTTCTCTTTGTTTGTAACGACGCCAACGCTAATTTGAGGTCACGAAAGAATTGTGGCATAGTTGAATAGTTGCTGCAGACACTCTTAATTTGTTTATTGATATTTTCAAGCCTGTTGTGTTTGTTTTGTTTTTGTAACATTTGTCTCTATAATATTCAACCCACTGTTCTTTGATTAGTGCCCAGGTTTTTTTTGTAGTATTCTTTCAGTTTTTCATTCTTACATTTTTCTATCAATTCACTCCTTTCCAGATATTCTTCTTCGCTTTTACTATAGGCAATACTTTGTAGAATTGAACGGAACTATTTTATCTTATCACTGCTCTCGTTCAACTTTTCACAAGTGACCTCACGTCTGAAGTTACGTAAAACGTGAAATAAGCAAAGATATAGCTTTACGTGAGGCATCCAATTTTTAATAGTGTTTCGCTCCACCATATCTTAGTCCATCATTACTGATCTAATGTTTTTTGTGTCATTTAATTCCACAAAAATTTCAAAGAGTTTTTTAAAAGTTTCTCCTGTCTCATTTGCCACAATAAATATACCTATAATAACAGACTCTCCCATTCCATCTTCTACGAGGAGGAGGAATACAGACATTCTCAAGTTGTTAAGTTTGTAGGTGGAATCAACAAACAGTATCTCTGGGTAGCTTTTTTGGGTCTTGATCATGTTTTGGTCTTGATAATAAATTGCATCGATTTTTTTGTCTTCACTACATATAATTCTTATTGTGCTACCAAAAAAAAAGGAGGTTGCGTGTTTCATTCAACGTGGCTTCATCCAGCCTTCGCTCCTTTGGGTAATGTTTGAAGGATTCCTTCAAAAGAAAATGCAAGTAGTCATGGCAAAAATTTAACATCTACACTTAGGCAAACACCTGGGTGGAAGAAAAAATTCTTAGGCTGCTAGAAAAAAACTCCTTTCAAAACATGGTACACGCCCACCATTGTGAATTACTGCACATGACCACCTAAAAGCCCATGTTAAAGTCCACACTAAATGTTGTACCGTATCAAAATCATGCTAGTTAATTTAAATCAAATGCAAATGCACATTCGTGAAAAAGGCCTCCCCCTATTAAAATGAACACAATTTCAATTAAAATTCCATGGGCGTGTACGGTAATATATAGATACTATGCATTAAATGAGTGGTAGCATTGCATAATGGTTTTCATTGCTTCTAGGTATTATTTAGCCAATGTTAATTCATAGGATTCAATTCTATTCTCACTTTTCTGTCAAGCAAGCTCCTGCCACTGTATTGACATAGCTGAAGAGACATCTTCCATTTTACTATATCAAGTGGCCCTGACGGGACTCGAACTCACGACCCCAAGGTTGTGAGACCAGAATGATACCATCATCCCAAGCAGCGGGCTGTTAACAGTCAATACAGTGGCAGGAGCTTGCTTGACAGAAAAGTGAGAATAGAATTGAATTCACAAGCAAGACTTGGGAAAAAACATATACAATTATTCATTTAATTCATAGGTAGATCAGTAGTAATGTCAGCAAAGATACGCGCCGATTGGTCGGTTTCTCGACCTTGAATGCGCGCGCGCCTCTTCAAGGCCGAGCCTTGATCCGATTAACCTTCTGGTTCATAGGGTCAAGGTGAAGGACGGAGGCAGGGAGCTGAAAGCGGGGCGCGTAACTTTGCTGACATTACTACTTAGATTCATATCCACTACTCAGAAGACTCATAGATGTGTTTAACAGTTTGAGCGAATCTGCTAGGCTATGAACCCTGTCAATGATTTAGTTGTATTTATTAAATGCAAATTAGGGAAAAATGTTAAACAATCGTGGACAATCACAGAATTTGGTTTTCAAAAATTTCCGTAACCCAGTTGTAAGTCAACTTATAACTTTCAGTCAATGAATTGCTATACATTTAAACAACCAATAATAACATTACCTCATTTCGGAGATGATTATGATTTTCATTCAATTTTGTTATCACAAGAAAAGTGTTTGAGGAGTCCACTCAAGATAATCTCTGCCTTGCAATTTTGTAGGAAAGTTCTGGAAGTAAAATAATCATATTAACACGAGCCGTCAAGCAATAACAGGTTTTAGTTTAACTTTTTTTAAAAACAGGGAGTGGCCCACTACTAATGAATTATCTTTGACTACATATACTATTACTACAGGGCCAAAGATAGTTGAACATTCATACTTGACCAAAGAACGGGTATCCTATAAAGTTTTACCTGTCCTGAATGAGAATATAAGGGTAATGGTATGTTTTAGTGTTGAGATCAGCGTTTCTCACATCTCACACCCCAGTGTATTTATGAATGGGCTGCAGTGTTGTTATTGTAGTAATTGTACTTGGGGAAAGGACGTCAGGAAATTTGGGTTATGGTGGCTAGTTTCAGAGTAGGTGAGGATATCCCAGGTGTTGTTATACTACTTCTTTATTTCATTAAGTTCCCATAGGTGATTTGTTCACAGTAATGAGATAACGCCAGGTATCACATGGCTATCAACCAATCACAATAGTTTATTTTCGGCAAAGTGGTGACAACTCCCTATGTCTTCACTCGTGGTATCTTTATAAATTTGTCTACATAAGGATTGAGATCTCCTCTGCATAGTAAAAGTAAAACGTATGCAAAAATACTTTGGGAATATGTGAAGGATCAAAATAAACTGATGTTATACCCTCTGTAATTGCATCAATGTGTTGTGCTGCTGTTAATGTTGGCAATTCTTCCATCTCTTTATTCCTTTCAGGCTCCGTATTGGTTTCAGTCTCCGTATTGATTTGTTCTGAAAGAAACATCAATGTTTACAGTCATATTTATGTATTTCTAGGAAGCCATGAATTGCCACCCAGGGTAGTATGTAAAAAAAACGCGCATGCGCGCACCCACACACACCCAGGGATGCCAAGTTGTTTCGATAAAAAATAGTAGCATCAAGGGTAAAAAACAGTATTTTTTGTTAAAAAATAGTGATTGGACGAAATCGAATGCTTTCATTGCGCAACACGACTTTAGACCAATCAGCGCTCAGTTTATAAACCGGCGATGGCACAATTTCACAAATCTCGTTCAGTCTCGCCGAATCCAAGATGGCCGAGAAGCGGCGAGAAATGTAATTTTTCAAAGAAATTTGTACGATTTTTGTCAATTTACGGCGATATAGGCAGGTTTTTTACCAATCGATATACGTATTCGATTGCCCCTAATATCGTAGTATTTGTTACATAATCGTATCGCCTTAATGACCCCTAAAAAATCGGAAACTACGGGCAAAATCGTAGCACTTAGCATCCCTGCACACCATAAATTCTTATTTTTTTCAAATACACAAATTATTGTAAAAGAAATTATACTAGTATAATGATAATGGTATGTTATATTGGTGAAAGCACCATTTCTCTACACGAGTGGCAGTGGTATCTTTAACGTCATAAAATGACAAGTATTGTTAGCTGGTTCCCAGATAAACACCCTTACATTCTGAACAGTGATATGTTGAATTATATATAATTTGGCTCAGCTACTCAGACAAGAAAATTACATTTAGGCTGCACTAGAATCAGTTAGAATGTACCTTTTGCACCTATAATATCGCGTTTTATAATCAAAGAAAACAATTCCAACAGCGGAATTACAACTACACCGTAGAGGCTTAGCTATATCGAGGCTAGTGTGGCATGCTGCGAACGAGAGTGGTTTCTTTGCTTGCACGAGTGCATGCAGACCCCAGTCGTGCAGAGATGGGGTGAAGGCTCTAATAAAACATACCAATACCCTTTTAACGTGAATATTACGAGTTGAAGGTATCAATTTTTTTTTCAGACAAATGCATATTCAGTCAGAATTCTAAGTCTTATCATATTAGTTTTTATCATGAACGTTCACTTTGTCAAAGTTGGATATTTTATGTTCAATTGTATTGTATGATTATATTCTCGAATTCTGCTCATTATATTAGAAATTGTTATCTCCAACATAATAGCTTTCTATGCGAAAATATTATTTACCTTCCACTATTGAATTTTCATCTTCATTACTTCCTGAAATAAAACAAAAAAATACACCAATCATTATTTTTATGTACAAACAGTATGACCCTGTATAGCACATGTTTGGTCAAGAAACTCTGCACAAACATTGGTTTAAAAAAAAATTAAACTAAATAATCCCATCCATAATCTGTAGAAAATAAAGTAATTACTAGATAAAAATAGGATAGTGATACTAACCTGTAAGAATCGAATAGATAACTTTCGGAATCTCTTCATTTTTGTTGTTGAGGGCATAGTACCCTTCTTGTGTCCTTGAGTTGTGCATCATATGCTGGCCTAAGGCCATCATATGATGTGGTGTTTTTTTCTGCACCTGGAAAAAATTGCAGCAATATTTATATTTCTCCCACTTTCGCGCGAATTTATTAATGAACCAGCATTGGGAGATTTTCTTATCTTCCACAGTTACAGTGATGTGCGCGAACGAGGGACAGCGAAATCACACATAAAATATACTCATCTGAAACCAATGTCCATTCAAGTGTATAGGAAAGTATCACATTATTTAAAATTTAAATTTTATTCAAAACAAATGGATAAAAGTAACTGAAAGTGGTTTAACCCTTTACCCCTCAAAACGGCCTAAACCGGCCTTGGGCCCTCTCCCTCAAATCGGCCTAAACCGGCCGGCTGATTTCACGTGTTTGGGTGTCAAAAGCTTCGTTATACAAGTCATTCGTTTGGGGCATAGCAGCGGTGCCACCGTGATTAAAACTAGATAACTATATGTAAAACCGTATGAGGAATTGTCGAGAATAATTTATTTCAATGTTTAGCTTTTATTTTAAGAGAATATACAAAAGTTCCATTTGACAGCATTAACCCGCATTTACATGGGCGCCATGTTTGCGCATATCGCACAAAATGGAAAAACCTCAATGTTTGATCGCGTTGTAGACATACTCATAATGGTTCAATCGTGATGAGAAATACATATTCGTGTTTCTAAAAGCTTAAGCTTTATTATGATATAGAAATGAGTTCCAAAAACACCCGATAAATATTTTAAATTATTTACTAAACTACTGTGATTTATTTATTCAAAACTACCGCTGCAAATACCGGTATTTACCACAGTCCTAACCGATCCGAACATGGACATTGGAAATGTGTTGTTTTGTTTCAAATCATTTCTGAAATTGGGACTGGGGTAAGCCTAAATGGCTGCTTTGTATTATGCTGAAAAAATGGTTGAAATACGAGCATTTTTAAGTAAATTGTGGTAGTTTAAAGTAAATTGTGGTAGTTTAAAGTTGGCAACGCAACTCCGACAAATGGAAAGATTTTATACGCGCTACGCTGCAAATATTTGCGAGGATACAAGGGCTGTCATGTAATAAAATATGAGGGGTAATGGGTTAATAATAATTCTATACTGATATGGGATAAATATAAAACGCACCTCCTGTTGTATACTAGATTTTTTTTATTGGACTCGTTTGTCAGTCTGCATCACCCTCGTGCTACGCACTCGGGTAATATGGCTGTCAAGCTATAGAAAAAAAATATAGTATCCAACATGAGGTGCGTTTTCTTTATGTATAAATCACTTTCAGATTCCATACAGTGCCGATGAAATGAGATGTATAAAGAACGTGCTTCCCTCCCCATATAGCTGTTGTGTATCAGACTCATCTGCAGTGATGTATCAGAAGAGCCTTTATGCGAGTAAGTATTGTTTACATTATCGTTATTGAAACACCCCAACATGATCCCAGCCTGGTGTGTCTTAGATACGCATTAACATGTTTAAATAGGGGCTTTTTTTGCAACTAATGCGTCGCAAGCATTTTCCACAAATGCAACTCTCGTTATCAATGGGTTAAAAAAATGGTTTGGAGGCTTTTGGTGAGGTTCGTTCGGGTAACCGGAAGCATGAAAACGATTCTGAATGGCCTAATTTATTCTATGTCACACAACAAATTTGTGCAAGCGCGTGCAATATTCACCAAATTTGGATATTGAATTTTTTGACATGTCCATGCTGTGTAAGATTGGATGTCTTAATTTTCTATGTATTCTGCAATACCAGTTTTTCAATAAACAGAGATTTACAAATAAAGTTGCTTCACAAGAAAATATTACTTGCCCCTGTTACAATGTATTTTCGGATGATACTCAGGGTCATTTTTTCATCCCATCCGACCTTTCGCATTTCTTTTTTTTTGATCAAGTGATCGATATCACTTGGGTTTAGCTTTTCCTTGGCATTGGATTTGAGGAAAAGATACGGTGATTGGTTTTGGGGGTCAATGAAGGTTCTGGTATTTTGGATGAACTTCCTTATGTTGGACATTTCATCCTTGGTGACTGCCACTTGGCAGGCACCATAATAGTCACTTGTTTTGTGCTCATCAACCTGCAAAAAAAATTGTTAAAAGTTGAGAACGAGATTGGAGTGTTGATTCGTAGAATTGTGAACGCTCATCTGTGATTGACACTAACACACTGAGTGTCCCTCACAATTCTAAGATTGACACAATATCATGCTCAAAGAACAAACAGATTAATAAAAATTGCAATATAGATGTGGCAAAAAATAGCGTTTCATTCGTATAATTTTTATTTTGATATTCACTAATATATATTGTTTTTGATATTAACTTTTACGGTCTGAACTTGCTGTTAGCATATTAATCAGTTTAAATTAGTGTGTAACAAAGCATTATGCATTGTATTAAATTACCTGTATTGTAAAAAAATTATCATTGTACATAGCTGATGCTACATCCGTTGTTTTCATATGTTGAACAACTCCTGAAAATGTGTTTTGATTACAATTATTATATAAGAAAATCAGTGTCAGAAATTTTAATGTTAGAAATAAACTTGACAATCATTATATTCACAAATTATTTCTTCTAGCTGCGGTGGCCAGCATCTTGACATAACTTAAGATGTCGTCACACGTACATTTTAGTGACGTCACAACATGGTAATGAATGATGAGATGCTGGCGACCGCATCTAAGATAATTGCTTATTTTTTTTAATTATTACCAGGTCTTAGTCCGTTCCGTAGCACCATTTTTACTATAATCACGTCTCTAGCAGACACGTAATCTGTCTGCAAGAGACACTCTTTGTCCACTAAATTTGTGGCATATGTCACATGGGATGATTTTGTGTAGTTATGGAAGATGTTCTTCTCTGTTAATTGATGAATTGTCTCTACAAATGTATAGCATTAATAATTTTTAATTACTCAAAATGTCAAAAATGTTTAGATCTTTGGGGGGATAATTTTCATATAACAGTCAATTTAACGTGGTTTATTTTTATGTAGGAGTGGGTTAAAAGTAGTACAGATGAGAACTAACCATATACAATTTTATCAGGACAGTCCTGATACAACTTATTTTTATCAGGCAGTTCTGGAGACTGATAAACAATGAAAATACATGCAAAACACTGATATAAAATGATATATTACCTCTTTCTGAACGCTTCACTATGTGCTTCCTTTGTGTGATCCTTCTTCTCAATGCTTTTTTCCAACCATTTGTCAGAGAAATCATACACTGGCCTTGATCGGTAGTGAAGTAAGATAATTTTTTTACCAGAACAAATCTGATGAATTTCTCAATTGAGTCCAAAAAATTCCTCTTTGTACTGGCCTCACGATCTTCGGTTTTCAAAAAATTTTCCTCTATATTTTCATACAGTTTGGGCAAATCATCCACTCGTGTGCAAACAATCGATTGAAATAAAGTTCTCACTTGTTTTGAAATGACTTTGGCCATCCCTTCCTCGAAATCGCCACCAGCCATTCCAGTCAGGTAAGTTTTGAATTGTAATAAAGTCACGTCTGAAATGATATTTTTTAACTTTTATTAAATAAATAAATTTTAGCAAGACCTATGGTTAACGTGTTTGTACAAAATAAAATTTTTACTTAAACTTAAATGAGGTAGATATGCATACCTAATTCATTTCTATTTATTGCCTCTTTTCTTTCATCCTCGATAGCTGCGACCAGACCTATAATATAGTATATTTTATACATATACATAATCACATGTACTAACATTTTAGATATTTTGTATACTTAATATGCAGGTTGTGTGAAGCCTAATGATGATACCAGTATATGACAGAATTCTGGATAAATTGTGTATCACATATATTGATGGTGTGCTTCGTCAAAGGAGACAGACGACAGAGAGGACATTGAGGTCAGTTATCCACTATGTCGTAGCACTGTTTTCAACGTGTGTGGGAAGTTATATCATCACGCATTGCAAAACATAAGAATGTGCGATGTAAAATAGTTAGGAGATAAATGTTCAGTTTATTGACTTAATAATTAACAAATGTGAAATATAAGATCAATTGAATCTGAAATATGATAAAAATACATGTACTTAAAACCCGCAGCTGGTTGTGTACCCACAGGGATTGTTTCTATGAGGATTTGACCAAGAATTGTGCACAAAAATATAACATGATTAATTTAGTAAGTTGTCCCATTCACAAATTGTTGTGAACACATCGGCAAAGTAGTGAGATCACATCGGCAAAGTATTGAGAACACCCCAGGTATCTCAAGGCTCTCGACCAATCAGAATAGAGTATTTTCGGCAAAGTGGTGAGAATATTCTTTATCGCAACATAAGTACGTAGTTATGAAATATATGTAAGATTTTGAGGCTAATTCTTTGTGGCCTTTTACTAATGACGTCATTTAAAATATTTCTATCTTGTTCTAATAAATATGTCTGGTTACGTCCAGGAAATATTTATAAATCAGAAGTTAAACTGTCAAGCTGACATTCTTACAACCATTTTTTCTAACTTAAAAACGTGTTCCGTAGCCGTAAGGAATGAGGTTAATACATCATTATTGTACTGATAACATTCTCATTCTTATGAAGTGTTAGTTATCCTTACATTTGGGGCCTGACTACGGTGCATGTGGGAGAATCGGAACTAAGTAAAAATTATACACAGAACGATATCAATTTTCCTCCAGACAAGAGGTCCTCTATATGACTTATTTTGGAATTCTCATTTTGAATATCCTTAGGCCAGACCTACTTGATCAGTTGGATGACAAAGCCGCCGTTGTGTGCGTAAACAGCCCGGACAATAAAAAAATATGCATTTTAAAGATTTTTTTATCCAATTAGTTGTGTTTGCTTCGGACAAACCATATCATATATCTTGTTTGAAACGTGAGGACGCCATCTTGTGATTGCAACATAAACAAAAATACGTATACTCCAAGCATTCATCTAATCAACGTTTTTAAAAAGATGGTTTTCTTCCTATCGTCGACAAGACTCATTTGATAAATGCTAACCTCGTGGTAGCCACAATAAAATCAGTGCCGTTATGAGTCTGACACAACGCAAGCGCGCTGAACTAGGCTATTATGCGGAAAGAGGTCACTTAGTTCACGCACCTGCTTTCAAGGTTAGTAATGGCGCCCACACCTGTAAGAAGTCACGTTTTCCTGCGAATGAATTAAGAATGTATCGGTTACACAAAGGTTTTGATTAAAATTTGTGTTCCCGGTGTCAACTAAGGCATTTGGCAAGCGACTGACCAAAGATGAATAATGGATTATCAGGTTTTCACACCAAACGATCACATTTCGTCACTCAACTTTTCGGCTCGGGATAAAGATGAATTTTTTTGAATTGCCGTCAGTACGCAGATGTTTGAAAGTCTAAGCAGGCCATAATATTGTAAGTAAAAGTCTCCCATCATAAAATTAGAAAGGTTCATGTTGTGTTTTCACCAAACTTGTTCAGAACTTATATGACTGTCTCATCATCATATCATATTTGAATCAATCCCTCTGGGGGTACCTCTAAAAGAAATTAATAATTGTGACTAGTTTTGTCATTTTTCAATTGATTTTTTATTCATAAAACATATTTGAATCACACCCGTGGGTGACAAATTGACTTCATGCTTAATTTTGAGGCCCAATTTACACATTGGTACCGTCATCAGTATTCTCATTGGCAGGTGAGCAATGTAGGACCCTTATGGTCCTCTTGTGTTTTGTTCCTACCAATGAAGAAAATTTCTGGCTAAAGTTTCGTCATCCAACAACTAATCAAGTAGGTCTGTCCTTATTCGTTATTAATTATACTTATTCATTACCTTTGATGCTACATTTCAAAATACAACTAATGAATTTTCTATATTGTAGCTACAAGTTTTTATTCAGACAAGCGTAATCTGTAGCGGAATTAATATTAATACCAGTGATTAATACTGACCTTTTCGTCTTCTTTCCACTTAGAAATCTCATATATCTTGGTTCTTTTTCATCATCACTGCTGAAATTTATTAATAAATTTTATGCACCTTCAATTTGATACTTTAAATCCTAATTGAATTTGTTTTGTTTTGTTTGTCTTCCCTATTCGTTATTAATTATAACCCAGCCCCGATGGGTCATTAAAGCTAAATACACGAAACGTACATACCCTTTGAATTGAATCTCGTATCGCGATATTTAAGCCACGTAGAACGTATCCCCAAAAACGTTAACCTACGTCCTGTATGTAAGTCGTTTAGCGTTTTACGTTTAAAGACGTATGTTCAACGTCCCTACGTTCTCTGTTGATGGAAGGTTGTCAAAAAAGTAAATAAATCGTCAGAAAAGGTGAAACTACAAACGTGGATTAAATTTAAATGGGTTGGATACCTTCAAGACATTGAATTCATGTGATTCTAGAAGCTATATTTGTGGTTTGTTATGGCAAGGACTTCTATCGCATTAGAATTGCAATAAGTTTACTGGTTTTTATGTTTTAGTAATGTATCACCTTGGAATATCAATGGATAATTATCTGAGGGGCTGGGTCTGAAGCAAATGCTTATCTATACATATTACTGTTTGTTTTTTTGTCTTCTGATTCTCTTCTGGAATGTACGGATCCTTTTTCCTTATAATTATAATTATTCATTACCTTTCAGGTACGTGAATCTCCAAACTTACTTCAAATTTGTACAGAGAACGATGTACAGTTTTCTCCATCCAATAGGTACTATAAATGACTTATTTTCTAATTGTAATTGTTTTTTTTCTATGGTAGTGACTTCATGGAAAGTGTTGATGTGACATCATTATCTTTAATATTGAATATTGTTTTACAAATGACAAAGATTTATTTTACCTTATTTGAGCCGAATAATCATTACATTCTTCATAAAATTCTTCATCAGACCTGTTGTGCAGAAAATGTAAGCTATTAATACAAATTAATACAATAATTCTCTGTTGAAGGCACCGTGATGGTTCGCCGCAACGTCAGTGCATGTTGTAAATAGTAAGTAGTAGTGTAGTTAAAATAATCTGGATAGAATTTTTTATTTGGACAAGCGTAATCTGTAGCGGAATTAATATTAATACTGACCTTTTCGTCTTCTTTCCAGTTATAAATCTCATATATTTTGGCTTAGTTTCCTCATCACTGCTGAAATTTATTATTAAATTTTATGCACCTTCAATTTGATACTTGAAATCCTAATTGATATTGTTTTGTCTTCTGATTATTTTCTGGAATGTTAGTGATGCTTTTTCCTTATAATTATAATTATTCATTACCTTTCAGGTACGTGTGAATCTCCAAACATACATCAAATTTATACATAGAACGATGTACAGTTTTCTCCATCCAATAGGTACTATAAATGACTTATTTTCTAATTGTTTTTTTTTTCTATGGTAGTGACTTCATGTAAAGTGTTGATGTGTCATCATTATCTTTAATATTGAATATTGTTTTACAAATGACAAACATTTATTTTACCTTATTTGAGCCGAATAATCATTACATTCTTCATAAAATTCATCATCAGACCTGTTGTGCAGAAAATGTAAGCTATTAATACAAATGTTTGAGTAAAAGCAATATTGATAATATAACTGTGTACAGTAATAGAAGCAAAGCACACTTTAGTTGTCATATTAGAAATATAAAAATTTAGCTTATTTATCAAATTAGTGATCTGAGTTCGTGTTTTTTTTTCTATGGTAGTGACTTCATGGAAAGTGTTAATGTGACATCATTATCTAGAGCTGCACTGACATTACTCACGGTCTATAGCTGTCTCCACTGCTCTCATCATCTCTCATGATCTCGTCATCACTGAATGATTCCTAATTGGATTAATAAACAGGTTAAGTATTTAATTTTAGTGTCCATCGATTTAATCATTATTGCTAATGTTGACTTGTTGACAAGCAAAAACAATCAATTTGGCATATACTGTATTAGTATTCAACTACGGACAGTTCTTTGACGTTCTCGTGTAAAATTTATTTTGAATAATATTTTGAGAAAAAAACGTGTTCAAAGTTTTTATCAGTCAAGCGAATGAGAGCTGTGACACTCCACGAGGTGAGAGATTTTTCTTTCTCCCACTTTCATGTGAATTTATGAATGAACCAGCAGTGGGAGATTTTCTTATCTCCCACGGTTGATTTTCTTATCTGCCACTGTTGGCGTGGGAAAATTGCATAAATTTACTATGTTTCATAGAATCCAAAGCGCGAGAAACGTAAAGCCTCGTGGAGTGTCACAGCTCTCGTTCGCTTACGCTCACTCGAGTTGTGACATCTCCACACTGTGAGAGATTTTTCTATCTCCCACACATGCAATACCCTATTAATCTCCCACTCCAACATAATGCAATACCCTGTTTCTCTCACTTTTGGTGCATTTTAAATATGAAATAAGTAAATCTTATTGTGCTTGTTTGTTTTCCAAACATATGCACCATTACGTAGCCCGCAAGATAGACTGCGACGTGATCAAGAAACAAAATATTACCGTCATTATTTATAAGACCAAAGTAAAAGAATAAAGTTAATAAATTATTAAATAAACCATAATATAATATGTCCTTATCATTTACATTACCTCCTTTGGTTCCATTCTTTGTCTGTAAAATAATAACAATGTGATAAACCAGTTGGTCTATTAATGTAATGGTAAGTTATATTGTCCTGTCACCAATTTTAAACCAAAAACTTCTTGGCCAGTAACACAGTTTAGGGGCGGTCCAGACACATCACCGGTGGGCTAGGTATTTTTTTTAATAAATAGTTTGTTTCTACAAATATACAAAAACACATCACATTGCTTCTGTGCACGCACATTTGTCCCATTAAACACATGAACCAGGGGTGGGTTTTATAAAGATCTATCCAATGGTCGTTTTTTACCAATTGCTCAATGCCATGAAAATATAAGATTTTTTATAACAAAAATTGTTACAACCATCGTAATTCTGTGCAACTTTAACTGATTTTGATTTTTTTTCTAGCATCAGTGATCGTCAGAATCAGCCTGGCTGTAGAACCAGATAGTTCCATGGACAGCTGTGTGGAAGCTTTCTGATACCACAACAGATGTCAGACTTGCAATATATCCCCAACAAGTAAAGTGGTTGTGTATGTATTAAAGAAAATATTACATGATACATTCACTTTCGTTTTGTCCGTAGCATTTTATGGTGTAATTGTTAAAATTATGTGCATGATTTATTAATTTATGATGTGTACGAATTATGATCGAGTTAAAAAACATACACGCAATGACAAGCTCCATATGAATAATACAATTTGCTTGTTTACATTCATTAACAATTCTAGCGAAATAAATAAAATTACTATTTTTTTTGTACAAAGACTTTCACCATAGGTCTTGCTAAAATATATTTAATAAAATTTTAAAAATATCATTTCAGAAGTCACGTTGTTACAGTTTAGAAATTACCTAACGGGCTATTCAAGAAACTATGGTAAGTTGTACGCTTATGTAATGTTCGTACTATATTTGATTCATGCCCGTGGTTGACAAATTGACCTTCCACCCCCAAGTGTGCTTTGAAAAAAAAAAAACATAATTGTTACTAGTTCCTTCATTTTTCAATTGATTTTCACCAAACTTTTTTCATATTATATATTTATGTATCAGGATTCATAATCCTGGGTGGGAAATTGACACAAAAACCCTCGCCCCTAGCGGTAAATCTAAAAAAATTTACATTTACTACATTAATTTATTTTGTTGTAGGTGATTATCCATATTTGAACACTGCTAGGTTTTGCTGGGCGCATCAATGGCACAGTATGGCTGGCATTTGAAAAATGTGTACCAACAAGTTTCACTGTGTGGAAGCGAGGTGGGTGGTCTTTCCTGCCTGAAAAGCCACAGAATGGCTTCTTTTG
This sequence comes from Streblospio benedicti, assembly GCA_019095985.1. NCBI lineage: Eukaryota > Metazoa > Annelida > Polychaeta > Spionida > Spionidae > Streblospio > Streblospio benedicti. Next base: position 18,732 of record JAGTTF010005507.1, on the reverse strand, counting down.
GTGATGATGTTCAAAATTTTCCAGTGGAGCCTGCCCCCCCCCACACACACACACACACACATTAGGGCTTCCTGCATGGGGCACTGGCTCTCATGCGTTCACCACTATATGTCTGGCATGTCCATTTTTTATTCCTAATATGGCCACCATAAATATTTATAAAATGTCCAAGTGACCAATGACCATGTCCACTATAAAGTGCCCAGGTTGAAATGCAAAATTTTGGGCTATTTGATATTTTTATGTCAAGCTACTTGGAAATTGTGATTGCCAGCAAATTAGCGACAAAAAATTCCTTAGAGACTGTTAACAATGTAGTGATATTTGTAATGCTTTCCTTTTTTTCCGAGTTATTATCATACCAGAATGTCGCAGATATATGGAATATTTGCACTGTTTATTCGGAATATATGTAGAAATATCTGTCCCAAATAGTCATTGAGTAAGAAAATAACCTAATAATTATTAAAAAATTGTTTTTAAATTTTTCAGTTTGATGACCAGTGTGTGCTGCAAGATAAAGGAGCAAGTACCCTTGTGATTGCCCATAACATCAAACAACATGGAAATCGTAACTGTATAAATGGAAAACAAATATGTAGACAATGTGACAATCAGGTTCAGGCTTTTACCGGTAGTGTAATTTTGACTTAGGAGATTCTCCAACATATATACACAAAGGCAGAGTCCATTATTTAAGAAAAGTGGTGGTCTGATTGATTTTAGACATTGGACATTATTTCCAGCAAAAACTTTGCTTACAACATCAATGAACATTGATTACTTTCATTGTGATGGTGCTATGTGATGGGAAATGCTTGTTCTGTAGGTTCACTTATGGCATACTTTGTGTCGGCAATAAATGGAAAAAAAATATTGGATTTAACATATTGCATTTTTTAATTGATTGTGTTATATGAGTCTTCTTCATATAAGGTCTTTGGAAAGACTAAATAATACCACAAAAGTTAAGCTATTAAATTGGTCATATCTTAAGTTATATTCCTAGGACATATAAAATATTTGTAATTACTTATCACCCACTAATTCGGTTATTGAACCGCAATACAAACATCATTGCTAGATATTCTGCAGTTACTAAAAAAATAAATACCAAATGAATAATACATAAAATCCTTCAAAAATATCCTTACAGTTACATGCATATTAACTGTGCCAACAGTGACGAGCAAAACAATTACTATAATAGATAATATATACTGAAATATAAAATCTTGCATCAAAAGTATACTGTAAGTCCGCGTTTTTTAGCCTGTGCCCAAATAGTAGCCTTACTCGATTAAAATTTAATGCCTAACATTGAAGCATTTTCAAATCAATAAACGCCCCCATCTTTTAAACGCCTCCCCTTGTATAATAACACCTCACATTCTCATTCTGTTTCTTCTTTTATACTGAATTTTGTGTTCGCCGTTTGACGTTTAAGTAAAACGCCACATAAAACATTGTAATTCACTTTCTTTGTTAAAAATGATGCCTCCCTTATTAGACGCTACACCTGTTTAAATGCCTCTCCTAGATGTAGTTTGAAAACAACAAATACCTAGGCTTCTAAACGTGGAAATACGGTAAATGCTGATTGACTATAAGGCAGTGATAACCGTAATGATGTCTGTATATGTCAAAGCAAGTATTTTTCATATGACAGGCACATTTATTTTGTAGTCATTTGTATGGACCAAAAATGTATTATGTAATACAATATGTTTACTTAAAACTTCATTCAATTACTTAATAATTTTTACATAGCTATGATAAATCAGTTGTAAATTTCTTGCATTACATTCATCATCGACACAAAGCTATATATGTATTAGGAGCATTGCTGAAATATGAAGTAATAGTCTAGCTACCTGTAAAATATCCATGACACTAACATGAACATGAAACTCATTGACTTATTAGTGTTGGCACAAATAAATCTATTCAATAGCTACATAGATTTAACAAAAATAATACAACAAATAGTATTCATAATGCAATAAATTACAAATTCAATGTTTAGTAAAAAATAATTACAGTAATCGCATGAAACGTGATTAACAGTTTAACATAATCCTCATTCAAAGTATTCTAATGTACAATTATTTAACCAGCATTTTATTTTGAAAAATAATGTAAAACTAGAATATTTCGCCACTATTAAATTTTGCAATTTCCCTCTCAATTTTTTTGTTATTATTAATTTTCGTGGCTTTGGCCCATCCTGCACCTACTTATCATTGGCTATCAATGTATGCTAACTATTTAAGTTTGCATTTTTGCACTACCTGCGAAATTCGTGAATTAAATCGTTAGCAACATTTCTAGTTTTACTTGTGAAGGCTTATCAAACAGGATGGTCTACTGTACATAAATAAATTGCGCATGCGCAGTGAACCTGTGTGATTATAGCCTGTGTAATTGTAGCTTTACCTCACTGTACCGGCTATGTTTACACAAGCTCAATGCGCATGCACTGTGTAATCATAGCCGGTCCCTTTACCCATACCATACTATCCCATATCCTTAGAAGTCCTCCGGTTGCATTATGTACCAACAATTGTACTCCGGTTGCATTATGTACCAACAATTGTACTCCGGTTGCATTATGTACCACTAGCTTGAGACAGCTAGTTCCAAGAAGTACATGTAAAATCAATACAGACAGGAAATAAATACTGCATGTTACCAGCCCAATTTTTAAACTTTAACTGCAATGTTTATGGATACTTGTTGGACTGTGGTGAGTTTGCTGTTTAGTGCCTTTTGGATTGTCTTTTAGGTGAGTCCAGGTAGATAAGTTTTTTTTTATGATTGATCAAGTTCATCAGTTTCTCGTTTTTGCTCACATTTGGTCCTTCAGAGCACAGCATCTTTTATAACATTACATGTGAATATAGCCCTATATTGTTCCTTTATATTTTGTACACAGTATAGTATAACAACCTAAAGATTTTGTCACCACCTCAGTTAACCAAGTATCCACTAGCAATTTACTAATTCCTACGCTATCATACCACTAATAAACACATAACTTGGACACTAATAATATTTAGAAACGATAACTACTATTATTTTAGTCATCACAGCTAATAATACTATCAATTTTTTTTTTATAGAACATCTTAACTATACTCTACTAGTGTAAACAAATAATAAATAGGTCATCCAAAGATAATCTAATATAGGTAATCATCCAAATAATACTCTAAATAACTACTATACTACAACATCCTTTAGTAATTACTGTGACTGCAACATTTCCAGTAAACTATTAAGCTGCATTAATTTCTAAACAACTAAACATCATAATCAACTACTGACGACCATAAGTAACTCAACTGAATACTAGCTAACAACATCACTAATACGTCGAAATAACACTCTCAGCTGAATCATTGATAGTAGATAAAAATATAAATATGTTATCATCAAATGATACTCTAATAATATAAATAAAGAATGCGAAGAGAATGCTATTCAGCGTTTCATGACAGCTATTGGATTTAGGTCCCCAAAATGCTCTGCCAAAGTCATCATTTATCAAAAGTGCTGGCCTGTTTTGCGTAAGATTTTACATTCTTAATACTTGCACAAAATATGATGGATGTTTCTAAAGAAATATTTTCAATTTCTGAAGTTTCATAAATTTGTACATGAAAAAAAAATTGTCATAACACACTAGCATGTTTTGATATTTAAGAAATAGAAAATTTATGTTAAAAAAAAACTAAGCACAATCATTGTTATATTGTAGAATTTATGTTATATATGGCAGTTGGATCACTTCCTGCTGTATTTTTGGTAAACACCACCAGATTATATTATGGTAAGCTTGCCTCCAAACTTTGATATATTATAAAATATTTACTTGAACACTGTCAATTATAACCGTATGATTAATGAATATAACATTTCTAATGCAAAAATTATGAATTTCATGTCTCCAGGAAAGAAAAAAGAACTTGAAAAGTTCTACGATAGCATGGAGAGGGAGTTTTACCAAGCTTGGGGGGACACATCTTTATCAACGTAAGCATCTCATACTAATATTTAGATAAACAAAAGAATAATGCTAATCTTAACACGCTTCTTTTATAATAAATTATTTTAGACCTTTTTTGAAAAGATGTTTCATATTATTTTTTAGATCCCGAAGTTCGAGAATTCATTGAACTGATGGTGAAATCCACACAAGTGAATGTACAAGAACCTAAAGTTCTTGAGCTTTTCTGGCTGCAGAGCCAAATGCCAGATCTTATTCAATAAACTAAATTTGTCAAAAATGGCGTTTTACAAATGTACCTCAATTTGTCAGAAATGATGTTTTTATTAAAGAAAATTAAAAATTATTAAAGAAAATTAAAAAAATCAAATACCAGTAAAATGTATTGTGTTATTATTGTCTCACACATTGTCTCTGAGGACAATTAAACGTGATGAAGATGACAATTCACAGTCGTCTAAGAAGCAGAGTCCAGCTGTGAAAACGAACTCTCAAATGTCGGAGAAGGCTTCTTTGAAACTTGCTTCTTTTTCGTTCTCGAAGCATTGATGAAAAGATCATTGTAAGCAGCAAGAAAATTCATATTTAAAGCTGATAGTTGTGAATACATCAACTGTTGAAACATGTATTGCATTGAAAGATGGTTCAACAATGCCCTTAAGCTTTGATGTAGTTCCACAAATCACGGGTAAGTTAGCTAGAACTAATAGCAAGATTTTGAACAGATACAAGTTAAAAGACAACTGGACTTTAAAAATGAAGAATCTTGCTGATTCATCACGGAAAGAGGATGATGCAGAATCTTGCTGATTCATTACCGGAAGAGGATAATACCTCATGAGCAAGTATTGAAGTTTTGATTGGTAACGACTACTACTGGGAAATGATTACAGGTGAAAGGGTGGAGATAAACAAAGGTCTGTATTTTGTGAAGTCATTGCTAGGATGGATCATTTTGGATTTTTTTGGCAGGGAAAAATATTTTTATTCTCACTTATTGGCCCATGGGCTTATATTCGAACATCAAGCCCATCTTTGATGTTAAGTCCATGGGCTTTTATGCGTGGGAATACGGTATGTTGGATGGCCATGGAAATGTGAAAATCCCAATCTCCATGATAATTATTTTCTTGCTTTAGGGAGATTGAAGAGTTTGCACAAGACATTTATACATTCTGTGATGTCAACAGCCAAGCTTTTCTTACAAAAAATGGGGGATCTAAAGCTGGACTAGGATGATGTTTTACCAAATGATGAAAATATTGTGCTTTTTAGGGGATTCGCCAGGAGATGGTGGACAGTGAACTAGTTGATTATACTTCCAGCTGAGAGGGTTGTAAGAGACTCCATGTATGTGTTTAATCCTTATTTTTTTGATTGTGCAATTGTGATTTATTATTTTTTCTTTTGTGTTGGGAGTGTCATGAAATCTTCATGTATATTTGCGTAGTATAATCTGTATCTTAGTTTTTAATGTACTTTAGTTGGGATTATAAATACATACTTATGATTATGTGGTACTGTATAGTTTTTGGGAATTGTTGGATGTATTGGCAGTTGGAATAAAGAATTCAAAGTAAAAAGATCAAATAAAGAATAAAATGAAATAACAGTCGTTATAAAAAGTGTATTTTCTGATAAGAGTAATATAAAGACACATTAAGGCCCACAAATAGGATTTTGGTTGTGTATGGTTTGGCGCTACGTACTAGTACGTAGGTAGTGCGATAGTGTAGATTTTTTAACGTTTTCAGTTCAATGTAAATAGCTTTTATTATATAATCTTATAATTAAATATGTATATTATATATATATTTAGATGTATGTGTGCATAGATGGATAGATACATTTCTTACAATGATTAGTTATAGATATTTATTTATGCATTTTTGGAGCATATATAGTCAAAATAAATTGGAGAAAACATCATGGCAGATTCAACCACAATTAATCTGTTCCATAGCTGGGATAGCAGTAAAACCCTTGACAGCATTGATGATACTAACTTTGTGCGTAAGATCTGCACGTCTAGAGAAGAACACATTGCACTTATCCGTGAAAAAAAACTTGATGCGGTGGACACTCATTCTACAATATTTTTTGTGAAGAGTCAATTATTTTTGCTGTGCCCACAGTGTAACCATATTTATCATCTTCACTGTTACCTTAATCAAGATATCACTGTTGAGCTGCTTATATCAACAGTTAAAGGTGAAAATTCTTTCCAGCAGTGTCCTGATCATCAAAGTCAGGATCAGGACTAGAACGATCACACAGACTGTTACAGTTGAATCCCATTCAAACATGTCGAGTAAAACAAAGGATGCTCAAAGTCAACAAAGGGGACCACAGTGATGAATGGACACATACTGCCCTTATACAGTATTTTGCAGACTTTTACTGTCACTTCCATAATAGAGGTAAGTAGAAGTGCGCTCGTACCAGGAACCTGGCACATATATGTATGAATTATAGGTTGGTAAGTCACACGCTAAGGCCAGTGTAACGCCCAAGCTGGGAAGTGCGTGGTGGATGCGGGCGTGATGGGCGCCAAAGCAAGACAGCCTGTGGATTCAGTGAAGAAGAGAGAAAAATAAAAAAAAATGTATTTAAAATTAGTACATATAAATATACATTAGAAATTACAATTTATACACGGTCCGTGCGCTGGTGTGCATTATCGCCGAGCGAATAACAACCTACGTAGACGTTTGGATCAACCTTGGACTTAATTCACTTTTAACAAAAACACCCTTTTTTATACTGATACAATGTAAAACGCGAATTCTTCGCGAGAAACGGCTCCTCACGGGCAATGAGAAGGAGACTTTCAACGAGAATGGTGCAGCCATGCTCATGTTGTGCTTGAATTAAATAAGGTTTAAACCTCTAAAAGAATAAATCAGTCCCAAGTGAGTCAACAATAAGAGGAAATAATCAACAAAGCAAGCTGAACAGAAAATACAGCTTGAAGAACTATTGAACGAATTACGAATAACCATGACTTATCAACAGGAGACGTGTGTGTATACCCCCTCAAATTGTGTGCTTGACAGGATTGTTGGTCCACGTTAATTTATTATTTATTATTTTACTGTTCATTTTAACAGTAAAACTCTTACATGGATGTATGCATGTAGCTTGGTAGCGTGTTCATCAAAGGGTCTGTATGGAACCGAGCACTTGTTCTGCCTGGTTGTTGTAGAGTTGTGTAGCGTTTTTACCGTGCAAACTAGCTGTTTGAAAACAACGAGAGTTTACTATACAAATCACTACGACCAACTTTATTAAATAAAATTACATGCTACATAAACAAATCTATACATTAAAAATATATACATTAAAACACGTTAAATACACGGTATATATTAAATCATACCTTATTATCACACATATAAATAAAGTTCCAAATAGTTAATCTATAAAACCATTTAACACACAATAAAATAAAAATATACCTGTTTGAAAACAACGAGAGTTTACTATACAAATCACTACGACCAACTAAAGATTTGGCGGCAGTACCTGTTTAAATACCGTTGTTTCAAACAGGGATTAAACAGTACCTATTAGTAATATTATATTAAACGAGTATCAAACGTGGATTTTGTACAGTGCGAAAATCGCAAACTGCTACATCTAGAGTAGGTAAGTATAGAGGCTGCAACGTGTACATAATTAATTTTGACCTTTGAAATTTATAAAGTCAGCCAACGCATGCGTCTGCTGAGAAATTTGGATATGATGAGTAACTATGCCGGTGCTACGTTGCAACCCAGATAGTTTTCTTATGTACATTATTACAGGGAGCACATGCCTTATGAGAATGACTTGCTTCCATAGGGGGGGAACAGGCAACATGCTCCCTGTTTCGACATAAACATTAATGCCCGCTGGCGCCGGGCATAGGTGTAAAGTCAGCGGACATGCTTTTAGTTGTAGAAACCGGTTTGGGGGTTACGTTTTTTTATTATTTTTACTTAGCATATCGTGCACGCGGTGCACCTGGTTCATTGTGCATTCACGCACCTGGTTGGGGGAAAATATGTAGGCTCCAGCTGGTAAAGTGAGATGCTGAGCTTCATCTCGAAATAGACTATACAGCGGAAAATTGTCACTTGAAAGACATAGGGTAGAGGAAACGAAAACTGGTGTAGAATCATGAAGAAACAACATATGGCATCATTTTAAGTATGCAAATTGAAGCTTAGAGATTCAGCTACATTTTGCAACTATGTTCAATGGAGAGAACATTGTGATGAAATCATTTAGATATATAATATGAGAAAACTTCGTTTTTCTTTAATCCCATAACATTTATCATCTGAATGTACATTGTATCTTTTATGTTGCATAATTGAATAATTTCTTTTTTCTGGAAGCTATCCTATAATTTGCACAAATAATTTATTTGTGAACATGCTGGACATATCATTTTCAGCAATGGTAAAGGGTAATCTTTCTTGCTTTATAGTTTGTCTAAATTATTGAAATTACAGTTTGGGTCCTGTTATATTGTGTTCTCTTCCAAAAAGATGGAGGAAGCAAAATCCAGTGACGAAATCAGTGAAGATAAACTGGTTCTCTTGACCGCAGTTTGCAGTAATCTCCTAAGATAAAACCTAAGCACAGTAAGTGTATCATATGCCAAGCCACGTCCAAAGAAAAAAAACATCAGTACTGAACAAAAGAAAGACATTGTTTTTGCTAGAATAAAATCATTGGAAGATGGTGTAAACTTTGTTTACCATATGACAAATGATTGCTATAAACGTTATACCATGAAAAAGAGCTTAACAATACTTCATTAGGTATTACAAATAAGAACGTTATCTGGAACTGTAATATTCATTTCAAACTGGCTCACATCCCCTTCATAAGATCGTCAATAGAGGAGACAATATCCTAATGACAAGGTTAACATCTAATAAATTGGTGACAACAACTTTTGAACTAAGCGTATCTTTTCTCATTTTTCATGTAATCTGGAAATGCCATCCCCACACACGCCTGCATCTGACAACGAATGTGATGGCAAATATAAATCCTTTCTTACAAACATCTTACTTTAAGAGCTGAATTATTTTCCATTTACTTTTGTGAATAGTTTACAGACTTTCCCCTTTTAAAAGTAATCTTAGCTAAGAGCTGTGAAAATGGATGATCAAACATTAACAATTATATGTTCTTTGAAATGTCATACGAAATTTCAAAGACATAACTAAACAAACTTTAAAGCCAACGTTCATTGAGACAGACTTTTCATGGGTGTTGATACGTGGGGTAATATTAAGTTTCAACAAAAATACAGTGCAGCAGCATCTAAATGATTGCTTCAAGATAGTTACATCAGACGAAGAATGTGATTTACCAGATCAAACTATGTTGCATATTTGCTCCAACGAAGAAGAACGTATTTTGAAGAACCAAATGAAATGCAGTCTGCAAAGAAGCAACGCAAAGCAATCAGAAAAAAATCTAAAACTAGTACTTTCACAACAACAGATTCTTCATCAAATATCACCCAATGCCTTACCCTGGAAGCTAGGAGGCAAGTCCTGTTTGAGAACGAGCTGGCTCTCAAGCAAAACCAACAAGCCAGAGCCGACCTGAAGAATGAAGTTGCGTTGAAGCAGTGGCAGCAGGCCCGCTAGGACCTGAAGGCCATTGACGTTCTGGAGGAGAAGGCTGCTGCCGAAGGAAGAGTAGCAGAGTTCTACATGTGGTGTAAGCCCATCCCTGAAGTGCTGCAGCATCTATCCACCACAGTAGTCTCCATGGTAAGATTGCTATTTAAAGTACTAGTTGATAAAGATGATAAAGATTGTCACTTCAAGTTAAGACGTGTTAATATTAGGACAGAATAAGTATGCTACTATTCTTCGAGATATATTGCATGTACATATTTGGAGCAACTAAGTATGTTAATTTTTCAAGAAATAAGAATATTTCAAAAGATATGTATGTGAATTTTACAAGTAGTTTGAATGGTTAAATAGATTACGATATATGAATATGTGTACAGACTGATTTGTTATCTCTTCAAGATAAATGAACATTTGGACAGATAAAGCTATGAAGAGAATGTTGTGATGAGACAAGATTATGTGAAATCACACATTCCAATGTCGAATGGGAAAAGTTCAACACTGTTTTTTAGCTTTTAAAGCATATGTTAATGACTACTGGATGGATTTTAAAATGCTCATTCAGTTGTGGTCTGTTATTTGAACGAGACCTCTCTCAATGCCAATGGGTGGAAATAGGTCATTGGTAGTACTAGTCTAGTAGCCATAACGGCATTCTGCAAAGATTGTATATCTTTCAAAGATTCAATGTTCATAAGATGTAAAACAGTATATGGCTGTATGTTTCAAATTAAATACAGCCCCACTCCATTTATTTTTCAAATATCAAACACTGCCCATGAATGTTCCCACACAAAATACCTAGCTCTAAAACCACGTGGAAAACAAAAGAAAAACAGGAGCAACTTGTAGCGATCTTCTGCTCATGCTTTTTAAGATCAATTAAATCATTGAGTGGTTATTACAGCGAAACCATGTTAGATGACAAACAAGATGAGATAAATCGATTCAAAGAAGCATTTAAACATAAATCAAGTGAGATTTTCCCTTCTGCACGGCAAGCAGCCATAGACAAATCTTTGGAAAAATCTAGAAAACTTCAAATGCTGCCGAAAGAGGCATCCACGCAAGAACTGAAACACTTCATTAATGATGAAATCGTGAACACATTGAACATGTATAAAAAACAGTCACTCTGTTGAAGGCACCACGATGGTCGCCGCAACGTCAGTTTATGTTGAAAATAGTAAGTAGTAGTGTAGTGTAGTCATAAAAAATAATCTAGATGAATAGTCCTACTACTACTAGTAAGAGTCTACATAAAGAAAAAAATATATTGTGTTTAGTTAAATGAATTATAAAGCTTATGGTAATATTTAGCCAATGTTTACAGTATTTAAATACTACCTTTCCGGGTACTGAATTGTCATGCGAGGCATGATGGGATATATTGGGACACATAGTTGACATGTTGTTGCGCATCTGGTTGCTATAGTAATGCAGACAAATATAAGTGTATAAAAGTAAGACGTGCAGAGAAAAATGCAGACAAATTAAGTTGGAAACAACGAGGAAACTTAACCATTGTGGGATTTAATTGTACAAATGTAAGTTGAATGATTATTATTATATATTAGAAGTTGTCAATGTGTAATATTGTTTTAACTGTCACTTGAAGCTATTGTTTACAATTTGAACGTGTACAATAGTTATTAATAAACTTGTGAATGACAATTAACCTTGTTGTTTGTACACAATAATAAATAACCTTAGAAGCGGCTAGGAAGGGTTGTTTCATTGGTGCCGTGATTATTCGAACTATTTGAAGTGTGTATTTAATTAGATATATATATTTTTTGCAATGGAAAAACAATTATTAGGAGAACTGTTAAAAGGAATGACAGAAATGTCAAAATCCTTTTCAACATTGATTACAGATGTGCAATATAAATTAAAACCAATGGAACATCATGTTCATCCAATCATGATGCTGAGTCTTTACAATTTGATATTGATAATAGAGACTGGGAAATTTTAAGTGAAACAGAGTGTGACAGTAGTTACTTTCAAACCTACTACCACTGATAAACCCACAACTATTGTTAGATCTGAAGTAAATACTCATGACAAAATGGGTTTACAAAAATCATATAATTATGAAAGTATTCCAGTAAGAAATGATTTTAAAAAGGTCAAATGACTGTGATATGCCAAAGGATTACCAAATGCCAGTGTATAAAAAATACACTCATCCTATTTATGTAATCTCAACTTATGAAGAACCATTTGATTATCTGTTATATGAACAAGTAGGGCAACCAGTTGTTTATAACAGAAAGCAAAGACCTGCAAAAGCATTTGATTGTGTAAAAACTGAGTGGACTGATTATCTTCCACAATTTTTAAAAATAGCTGAATGGAATGGTTGGTCAACATTTGAAATGCTACACAGCTCATAATGACTTTTGAAGGAAAATCTTTGAAATTACTAGGACAATTCGATGAGGATACTAAAGATAACTTTCATAAATTGGCATATGCATTAAATAAATATTTTGATCCAACTGAACAGGTTGAATCTTGGAAGTTAAAATTTAAAAGCAGAAAAAGGGTCAGAAATGAACCTCTTTTAGATCTTGCAAATGACATTAAAAGATTGGCTGGTAAAGCATATCCAAATTTTCATATGGAGATGCAAAATATGCTCATACTTGATCAATTTGTTGATTCATTAAAACACGAAGTAGAATTGTATAAACATTTAAGATATGGTAGACCAAAAAGTATAGATGAAGCAGTCAGTCTTGGGTTAGAATTTGAAATTGTAGAGCAACATTCTACATCAGAAAAATTTCAAAAGCCTTCTTTGGGTGAAGTAAATGTTATTCACACAATGCCTCAGAATTCTTATAACTACAATAACCAGGCACAGAAGGGTCATTTGCAAAATAATAACAATGATTTGCCATTGGTTTGCTTTCACTGTCATCGTATTGGACATAAACGGGTTAATTGTATACAATTTCAAGAAAAAATGAAAAAATGAGAGGCATTTTAACCCACAAAGATATGCAAATGGTCATCAACAGAATAACAATAGTTACAATGGTTACAATATCAATTATGATGATAGGCATAACAACAGGAGACCATCTGTAACTAACAATCCTTACTTGAACCAACAGTATGGTCAATATGATTCTCAATCAAGTCAAGGTTATTCTCAAAATAATCCTATGCCAAACAAGCAAGACCTAACGATGTCTGGACCTGCGTCGCGCGTAATAGGAATTCCTATGAATATGCACATCTACATATGAAGTTCTTGTTATAAACCAAGTTTCATTGCTCTATATTGAGTAGTATAAGAGGAGTAGCAGAGACAATCTATTAGTATAGGAGGCAAAAAATTCCTCAGTTCAACGTCTGACTAAAGAGGCATAACTGCTATAAAAATTGTAGAATATAATATCCCTGCTAATAAGAAGCACAAAATTTTGAAGTTCAAAGAGACATAACTACCAGAGATAGATAAATGCATATGTTAGCTACTCACTGCTATTATATTGAAATTAGAATTTATACATGTTCTCGTGTTCAACAGGACAGTCATTCAGGAAGCACATTTAGTGTTTAAAATATATATAAGAAGACCACCTCTCTTTAGTTGATAGCAGCATCATAGGCAGGAGGACATTATGACCAAATTTTTTAATTATTTCTCAATGTTATTATGGGGAAGGTAGCCCCTTAAACCCGCGTTTTTTATTTCATAAGGCTGAGGGGTTACCCACCGGACGCTCCCGGGCACCCTCAACTAAACCCAACTCTGGCAGCCTCTCTTTGGTTGATAGCAGTATCATAGGCAGGAGGACGTTATGACCAAATTTTTTAATTTTTCTCAATGTTATTATGGGGAAGGTAAACCCCCAAACCCCGCGTATTTTTATTTTAAAGGCTGAGGGGCTACCCACTGGATGTTCCCCGACACCCTCAACTAAACCCAACTCCGGGGGGCAAAGCCCCCACACACCCCCATCGGGAGTTACATGTTTATGTTGGGTCGACCACGTTAGTAGTAGCAGAGACAAGCTTTTGAACAAGCTATTAGTATAAGATGCACACAATTTCGAATTTCAAAGAGGCATAACTCCCATAAAAATTTGAGAATCAAAATTCCCTGTCAATATGCACATCTACATATGATGTTCTTGCTATATACCAAGTTTCATTGCTGTATGTTGAGTCAGTTAGGAGGAGTAGCGCAGACAAGCTTTTACTACGGACGGACGGACGGACGACCCGGCTCCTATTCAGGTTGTTGAAGAACAATCTCAAAATAAATGTACATGTAGTGTTAGTATGAATGATGATATGAAGCAAAACATACCATTATCAGATAGTGATAGAAATGAAATTGATAATGATATAAATTCTGGTATGGAGAATAAGATTGAGGAAACATTGAAATGTGAAAGTGTTAATGAAAAAGTTGATGGAGAAGTAACTGTATTATCTAACACTTGCTATTATTTAAAAGGACAGTGTGAGAATGTTAAAACTGAATTTTTATTAGACTGTGGTTCTACATTTACAATTGTTGATTATGGATTGTTTATGACTATTACCTCAAAAGCATAGATCCAATTTAGAAAACTGTGATATCAAACTTAAAAGTGCTAATGGATCATTAATGAAAATTCATGGTTAGACTGTAATGAATTTGAAAATTGGCAGTCACTATTTTGAAAAGAATGTAATAGTTGTGGAGTTAGGAGATAAAAGTGCCATATTAGGTCTTGACTTTATGGAGGAGGAAAATTGTTGTTGCTGGTTTGCAAAAGGAACCTTGCAAATTAAATCCAGGCACACTAGAATTCCTTTATTCAAAATGAAAGATAGAAACATAACTTGTGCGAGAGTACAAATTATGGAAAATTTAGTCATTCAACCTAATCAAGAAGTTTTAATTAAAGCGAAATTACATAAAAAAGATGATGATTTCAATCAATCAACAGGTTATGTTGAAGGCATTGGTTCTTGGGGTGAAACAAAACAAATCTGTGTAGCTAAAGCTCTGGTTGATGTTGTTGAAAATGTTGTACCTTTGAGAATTATAAATCTGTCTGAAAAAGTAGTGAATATTGAAAGAGGTCATTCATTAGCAAAAATACATGAAATAGATACTAAAAATATAAAAACTTTTGAAGAAAAGAGTGAAGAGGATGAGAGGATTTGTTCCATTGACATACAAAACAATGGAGAGATTCAAATTCCAGAACATTTAAAACATTTAGTTGAAAATTTACCTGATGAATTATCAGAAGAACAAAAGAATGAAATTAAACAAATAATTTGTGCATATAGTAGTTGCTTTTTATCTCCTAATGGCAAAATAGGAAGAACAAATGCAGTTGAACATGAAATTGATTTGGTTGATCAAAGACCAATCAAACTGAGATATCGTGAACCCCCATTACATGTACGCGGTAAAGTAGATGAGGAATTGATAAAAATGCAAAATGATGGTCTTATTGAAGACAGTAATTCCGCTTTTTCTGCGCCAATGGTGGTAGTTCCTAAAAAATCTGGTGAAATACGTATATGTTGTGATTTCAGAAAATTGAATATGAATACCATAAAATCAGCACAAAATATACCAAGAATATCTGCATGTCTTGATTCCTTGTCTGGTGCATATTACCTATGCACGCTCGACTGTGCTAGCGGCTATCATCAAATAGCTATGCGTGAAAGTGATAAACATAAAACTGCTTTTTCCACAAGATTAGGTTTAAAACAATGGAACGTGATGCCGTTTGGCTTATCGAATGCTCCTTCAAGTTTCACGAAATGTATGGAAAAGTTATTCTATGGCTTACAATGGCACAATGTGTTAATATATCTTGATGATGTAATATCATTTGGACGAGACTTTGAAGAAATGAAACAAGTATTGTGTAAAGTACTGGATAGATTTAAAAGTGGTAACTTATTATTGAAACCAGAAAAATGTAATTTATTTCAGTCTAGTGTTGATTTTTTAGGTTTTATTGTTAGTAGAGACGGAATAAAATGTGACCCTAAAAAAATCGAATGTATTTAAAATTGGAAAGTGTGTGAATCAGTTAAAGAGGTTCGTCAGTTTGTAGGTTTCACACAATATTACAGATGGTTTATAAAACATTTCAATCATATTTGTAAACCGTTGCATGATTTAACAAAAAAGAATGTGCGGTTTCAGTGGAACGAAGAATGCCAAAATGCATTTGATATATTAAAATCTGAAATGTCTAAACCTCCACTATTAGCCTATCCAAACGAAAACGATACTTTTATTCTTGATACAGATGCGTCAAATTTTGCAGCCGGAGCAGTACTTTCTCAAGTTCAAGATGGTGTAGAACGACCGATTGCATTTGGTTCCAAAATATTTTCAAAAACACAAGCAAATATGTGTACAACAATGCGTGAATTATGTGCAATAATGATATTTACATCAGAATACAGACGATATCTTTGTTCAAAGAAATTCATATTGCGAACAGATCATGCATCATTGGCATGGTTAACCAATTTCAATGAACCAAGTGGGTTCCTATTTAGATGGTTGCAAAAATTAAGTGAATATTCATATGAAATAATTCATCGCAAAGGTGTACTGCATACAAATTGTGATCCGTTGAGTAGAATGGAAAATCCTAAACTGAGGAAATGTAAACGGGAAAATTGTCCTGACTGCACTTTTCATGTAGAAGAATGTGTTTGCACAATAAGCAATGACCATATCTTAAGTGAATCAAATGACAATGAAGATTGTGTTTGTTATCCTGCAAATTGTAATGTAGTAACGAGGCAACAATCTAAATTATTAGATAATGCCAATGTTAATGTACCTTTAGAAAGTGAGAATACCACAAACAATGTTTCTGATGATGAAAATGTGGATAGAAATATCACACAAACTAACCATGAATTTGTGCCACTGTTTGAATCAAATTGGTTTGATAATTTTTCTCATAATGACATTGAAAAACTTCAAAATGAAGATCCTATAATAGGTGACATTCTGAAATTAAAGAAAGAGAAAAATGATCCGCCTGATAAAGATATTTTAAAAGATAAGGACAGAGAATTCATAATTCTTTGTCAGAGATGGAAACATCTAGAAATACATGGTGACATCTTATACAGAAAGTACATGTACTGTAAAAGTGGGAAACAATGGTTACAAATTGTTGTTCCATCAAAAATGAGAAATGATATTCTACAATTGATACATAATCATAAGACTGCAGCACATGTAGGTCAAAATAAAGTTTTTTTAGATTACAAAGGCACTTTTATTGGCCTGGATATAAAGCTGATGTTGACAGATGGTGCTTGAAATGTAAAATTTGTGAGCAGATGAATGAAAAACTTGATCCTAAGAAAGCTCCATTACACTCTAAACCTTCGTTTCACAGAATGGATCGAATTTACTAAATATAGTGAGTATCCATTGATATAATGAAAGTTCCAACTCTTTTTGTGTGGTAATGATGGTCATATTGGAATAATGGTTGCGAGTTGTGAATTTACTAAATATAGTGAGTTCTATGCACTCAAAGAATGTTCAGCTTATACTTGTGCTGACATTTTATGTACTCAGTTTTTACTAGATTTGGCTATCCTTTACAATTACATTCAGATGGTGCAAAGAATTTTGAGTCTGATCTAGTGAAAGAATTATGTAAAATCCTTGACATTCATAAAACTAAAACTGCTCGTTACAGACCTCAAGGAAATGCTGTTATTGAAAGAAATAACCGAACTTTGAAAAAATGCTCAGATCTGTAGTTGAGGAAAATCCAGATAGTTGGAATGAATTTTTACCATATTTGCAACAGGCTTTTAATTCTACGATACATCAAACTACAAAGTGTACACCAAATTTACTTATGTTTGGTACTGAAAATCGCACAGCCATTGAATTAGTTTATGGTGATGCTATATTAGAATCACCAAGACCACAATGTATTTCAAAATATGTACAGTGGATTAGAGATGTCACAAGTGAATCTTACGCAAAAAGCCAGAAAGTATTTAGATAGTTCAATAGCAAGGAATAAAACATACTATGACAAAAACTGTAGAATGAGACATTTCAATGTTGGGAATTGGGTATGGGTACTAAACTCTCCAGATTTAAAAATAAAAACTGGAAAAAGATGGATTGGTCCATATCTTGTAGTGGGAAAACTGGGTGATGTTGACTATGAATTACAAAAAGCTAAAAATGGTCATGTATGTATTGTACATATAGATCACATAAAGTTATATGAACATAATGATACACCACAATGTTGGTTACAATTAAAAAATGATAAAAGTACTGTTAGTACACAGACAACTGAACAACTAATTTAGAGTTACGAATGAGAAATGAAATGTTGTGTTGATGTTTTTGTGTTGTTAGGATTGATGAAAAACTGAAATAGAAATATTAATTATTATTATTTTTTTTAATATGAATGTCAATGCTAACACATTGATATAATGAAATAATGCCATTGTTCTGGAAACAGAATGATTAAATGCCAAACAATTCTAAATTACAGATGGATCCAGAAGTGTTGATTTATTGCGGGGAAGAAAACAATCTTGATTATGATATGGAAGATGGGGAAGTTGTCGACGATGTACGAGAGGTACCTGGGATATCAAAAATACTAAGAGAAGAAGATGTCGGTGTTTTAATGAAAGAAAGGGGGTTCGAGGAGGTGCAGGGAGGATACAAGTGTTTCTGTGGGGCAAAATGTAAAAGAATGGGGGCCCTGCAGAGACATTGGAAACATTCACACTCACAGAACATTGAAAAATTTCGATGTTTGGATTGTCATATGACAACTGTAATAGAATTTGATGTAATCCGACATGGGCGCGAGAAGCATGGATAATTTTTAAATGTGGAGCACTTCAAAAAGCCTTAATAGCCAGATTTATTACTTTCCATGACCACAAAGGAGACTCTTTGTTTGCATACAAGAGAGGGTATGTGTCAACATTGATGACAAAGAGTGACATTTCAACCTATGACAGTTTGTCTACCTTTGATTGGACCCAGATAGTAAATGAGATGGAAGATAAGTTTCC
>JAGTTF010005505.1:37583-49388 GCA_019095985.1 Streblospio benedicti | reverse complement strand
ATAAACCCATGTCCCGGACGTAATGACTTTTAAGGGGTCAAAAATCGTAAAAATACGGGAAAAAAGTTCACATCTCTGAGCATAATTGAGTTTTTCAAATAATGTACAATATATGTAGACAATAATTCTTCAACATAATACCAACATACCAAATAAATACATGATTTCACCCGCAAGATTCTCTGGTGATGGCACGAATGCTGCGGCAGGAAACGTCGGAGGTGGAAGTACAGGCCGTTCCACCTGTTAGCAACGCAGTTATTGATGCTGTGCCGACCACACATGACGTGGCGTGCGACGCCGTCACCTCCATGCAACACTGAAGGATGTCGATCCACGGGGTCATCTTGTTCAAGCGTTGCGGTCAGCGTCAGCGACGAGAACGAGGCTGCAAGGCACGAGCCTCGTGAGCACGAGCCTCATGAAACGCGTGAAATTCATGAAAATGAGGTGTCCGTGGCGGAGTCGATTTATGGTGTCTTCATGAACGAGCCCATGGTGTTAGAAAACCAGAAAACTCATGAGAAATGTGGAAAACACGGAAAGCGTAAAACAAAGAAG
Source organism: Streblospio benedicti (assembly GCA_019095985.1). Classification (NCBI taxonomy): domain Eukaryota; kingdom Metazoa; phylum Annelida; class Polychaeta; order Spionida; family Spionidae; genus Streblospio; species Streblospio benedicti. Next base: position 48,827 of record JAGTTF010005505.1, on the reverse strand, counting down.
ATGGGCATGCAGTCATCCAGAAAACAACCTGTGCGTGAGGAGATAACTCTTTATGCAAGTGGTATTGAATTGGATGACAAGCGCGTCGTCAAGGAGGCTTGCGAATTGGAGAGGCCTGAAACCCCACAGGGGATCACGCCATCTGCAAGCTTCACAAGAGTAAGTTCCTGATGACCACATTCCTTCCACCCCAGAGAGTGAAAGTGACACTGAAAGTCGGCCCTGTTTGATTCTTCGCGCCGTGGCTCATACTGCAAGTCGTCCGGGTGGCGAGGGTGACAGACGACCGACCATCACGGTGGACTATCGACAGTATGGGAGGTTGGCAGGAGAGGCGAACATAACATGAAGCGCGAGCTCGGACAACGGTCAGAGAGGGGGGGGGGCGCAGTAGATCACATCAACAGGATGTCAGCCCGTCACGTGCAGTTTTGGTTGACCCTCCTTGTTCACAGTTGTATGGAACAGAATTGTATGGCCGCTCAGATTGATATGGAATAGGAATAGCTTCATGGACAGATGATAATGGAAACATCGACTTTTTTGGATACTGAAATACGTCCATGTAAAATTATGGCATTTATAGGACATGGTTCTCAGTCAGTGGGGGAAAAAAAAAACGTTATTGCAAAGTTAAATCGTATGCTCCATACAATGAGGAAAGTAACTACAAATCACCAATAACTGTGTGGGAAAAATAAATTTATAAGACAAGGGCCATCCGTGTATATGCCAGTGCAGCGTTATCACTCCAAGTTTGCAAATGCAAAGAGCAATGGTGGACATTTAATTGTATCACCTTTGTTATCTAATGTATACATGTAGATGATGAAGTTTGTAGAACAATAATTGTAATAGATTAAACCAAGTTGTTACATATACTGTGTTATAGCAATATACAAAATCATTTTCATGGGGATGTAAATATTGTCACATTTCTAAGTTTAACAATTGCAAAAGTTCTTAAGTGTCTTTGTATATATCCTTTTCAAAGTTTAGAGTTGGAGATAAAGAGGTCCAATACATCAATACACTGGTCTTCATGGATTCATTGTAAAACTGTTTAGGTTTCTTGTACTAAATGTATATGTTTCAAGTTTTTTTATTTAGTCTGTTCCATACCTAAAATATTATTTCTGCTTTTATACTTTCACCTTGCCTGAATGATTTTTGTTACACTGAGATAGTAGAGATCCCTTTACTTTGGAAGCTCCAGGAAAATCGCAGGGTGATTGGTGATGTAATGCACATGTTTCAATAAACAATCGTCGGGACATTTTATGGTATGCGTATTGATTATCGAATACAAAAACCTCCATTCTGCTCATTCCAGATACAAAACCATTAAAAAAAAACACAAAGTCAGGGATTAGCTGCCAAAAATGCAAATATTTATAAATAGAGTAGAAGACCGGCCAAAGACACAGAGCCTTTATCACTTCCACATCTGTCTCTCAAAGAGGAGACCTGTGGAAACAGAGGACCCTCGGTGGTGGGATTTACCAAACCAGAGATCACAAGTATCAACCTGGCACCAAACCAATAGAAGGAATCAGGCACCTAAATAAAGGGAATATGGAGCCATAATAATGCTCCGTTTTATGTGTGATAAGTGGGGTCTGGGAGTAGAAGTTGGAGGTCCTCTCCTCTCTCCAAATTCATGCCAAGTAAATCAATTTATCACATGAATAATATCTAATATTTCCAGTCTACTGTCTCACACCTGTAAAGGTCCGTCAACTCTAAATTACATTCAGTACAATTAACAGTCAATTGGTACGACTTACTTTCACTAAGCTTAAAAACTGTATTTTTTTTTTTTTTTTTTTTTGAAGGATGGCAGAGAAGGCAGACAGCAATCTACAGCCCCCGATACGGCTGGAGAGCTGCACGTCCGTGCAAGGTCGCCACCCAGTCTGCGCCTAAGGCTACGAAGAACCCACCAGTGGGTGGTGGATCAAAACGCACGACAGGATCAACAATCAATGGACCGGAATCAACAACCTCAGCGATCACAGGACTGGCGACGGCAACAGGCTGCCAGGATGGATCCCCTTCAAGAACTGCTCCAAGAGACCAGGCAGTTGTGGGAGCAGCAAGCCAGGCAGCAGCAGGCGCTTCATGAGCTGCAGCAAACTCTGATGTTGACGCCCCTTTACCGGGTCCCGCCCACTAACCCAGTCAGGCAGGGTGGGGGCCTGGTACTTGGAGGCAATGGTAATCTGAACAAGCATCGGTTCAGAGTCAGTGAGTCCGAAGATTCGAGTTGCAGAAGATGACAAACTACCGATACAACTATTGTAAATGAACCAAAATCTGATACATGTACTTCTCATCAACCAATTTCAAGTGATGGTAATTTAAGATGATCTTCTAGAACTGTGAAACCTCCTAGCTACTTAAGATTATGTCACATAATTGTATAGTACATGGGTTAATAAGTCTTTTTTGCTTCTTGTGACATTCAGAAATATGAAATTTTATGTGAATATGTCGGAGATTTTATTTCATGTGATAAGGCAATTGAAAGAGATAAAATTTATGAATTAGAAGGTAAATTGCCGAAAATCATATATTTCATCAGACCAAAAATAGCCCTGGACAGCTATGTATTAACGAAAACTGATTGTAAATTATAGCTCTGCTATAAAACATTCAAAGTTACATCCAAATGCCAAATTATTATTTGTGGACAATCATGGCAATAAACAGGTCTTTGTCTATTCTAAAATTGATATCAGCAAAGGTGAAGAAATTATGTACGATTATTCCGATAATCGTAAAGGTTTAGAAGGATTCATGCATAAATAAAATTTCTCAACAAATCCAGCACAAAATTAGAATATGTGTTAGTTTTATTATCCACGACTTTCTAGCTGTAACAATCTTAAAGAAATGGACTCCAAAACAGGACGAGAAATAGTTTGTAGAGAACATTTTATTTCTACTGATTTCAGGGAGACAGAGTTTGGGACCAGTAATAGAAAGTATCTTAAAAATGATGCTGTACCCTCAGTTTTCGTTTGCAAAAAGGCACAACCTTCACAGTCTGCTGTGTCCAGAGAAGAGGAAAATGTTTAGATCTAGTTTAAAAAAGAAAGATGACAGAGGAATGCAATATAACAAATGTGGGAAATTCAGTTGAAATTGTTACAACAGACTAAGGAAAATGACATTTGTGGAGAGCCTAGTCAATGTAATAGCAATAGTTCAGAGTCTATTAACCCTCAGGATCTACATGAAAGAAATTCTAGTACAAGTAATGATGGCGACAACAATGAAGGATCCAATAGTAAATCTAAGCTTACATTTCAACAAAGTTGGATTTCCAAGTATCTTTACTTTACAAGTTCAACTTTTGTTTTGTTAATATCCTACCAAATCTAAAAGGAATATGAAATGTGAAGTAAATAATCAGGTTAATTTATGGTGTCATAATTATATTGACATCACCTATTTGCTAATTGATTGCTTCCATCTTCAATCTTTATTTCCGAAAAGGACGCCCGGCTATATACAGGAAATTTTTGTGCATTTGTGACATACCATCTACAATATAGTCTTTTTACAATAATCTTTTTATTGTAATTTATTTCAAGTTTTTGCTGTGTGCATACTATCTGGCTTTATTCAGGTGTAATACAGCGGTGTTTATCAAATTATGACTCTCATGTACGTTCATTTATCTTATATGCTATTGAAATGCTCAATAAACAAACGTCCAAATTTTGTGTTTATAAAGAATAAACCACTGGACAAGTCCACCGGATCCCAGAGTGCTCAATGAGAGCAAGGATCTGAGTGGTCAGTCCAGCTAACCTGCAGCAGATTAGACTGGCCGAGGCATAAGAGGGGCTGCACAGCTCATTTGGCCCCTCCGTTGACGCCCTGACAAGTTCCAGAGAACCGCCATGTACTAGCTGCCATCCCTGCAAGAGCAAAAATAGACCCGCTGCCTCCCACAAGCCTGAACCCAACACGCCGTCGCCGCCCGAGGGACCCGCGAAGGAAACCACCGAACTCCGGAGCAACAAGCTATTCTAACAAAAGCAAAAACTGTGTACACGGATGGGGCATTCAGGATATTGAGGGCCCCATTTGTTCAGTTTTACGTTCACATGTGTTTATAAGTAAAGGAGAGTCCAGCAAACATTGTCTGTGGACGTATCTGATGCTAAACTTTGAACGTACTATGTGGTCAGGGCTGAACAAAATATTGCCCAATATCAAGTTACAAGGCTTCAACAATTGTGCCAATCCTGCCTTCGTAGCCAAAATGCCCGGAAAGATGATTATCTTCAGAACACCAAGGGGGTGTGGGCCGTGGGGGAGGAAAGAGTGGGCCTGGGCACAGGAGCCCAGAAGATCCGTGTTAAACCAAAAAAGTCTGTCAAATAGTCTTGTCTTTAGAGCTCTGACTTGATTTCAATTGTACTGACCCTGTATGTGAATAATAAGTCGTCGCTTTTAAAAGAGTTTTAGCAATATATTGTGAACTTAGAGAATGCATTGAAAAACAAAATACATACAGCCAAAGTGGGCTTGTTTCTTTGGAGTGTCAACACATCACAGCATCTGTTTTAGTGACAGTGCCTTGGGACTCCAACAACCAACCAGAAGTTATCAAAATCACACAAGCTATACAACATACCAATTATAATTCTGTACTTTTTTTCCAAATGGCCAAGCTATATATATTCTTACACAAAGATCATTAATCTAGATTATGATAGGTTTTCAAAATATGTTTCACATAGGCGGACCCGCATTGCACTACAGAGTCGATGCGTGGTCATAGACGCTGTTTAATACTTTCATGGCCTTATTGGATGTAACCAAGTCGAAATATTCATGGACCTGCATGGAAAAGTTGGCCATAACCGTGTCTCAAGGCTGTGTATGACATCGGGCTGGGACACCTTCATGGCCTTGTTGGATGCATGGTTTGTAAGGAAATATTCATGGACCTGCATGGGAAAAGTTTGACCATGGTTTTGTTAATTTGTTTGTTGACCAACAACTGTGTCTCCAAGTTTCTGCGACCATGTATGGGATGGAGTAACAGCAATTTGGTTTTGCTGGGACACTATTACATGGCATTAGTAAATGACCATGGTTTCTATGTTGTAAATTTGTTTGTTTTATTTATTCATTTAACCTATCCCAAGGAAAGTAGGACAGTGTGAGTTTGCCGCGTATCTTGCTGCCGTGGAGAAGGGATTGATAGGCGCTTTTTACATGCCTAGCTTACGTTCGGCTCAGCCTGTTTGGAAGTGAGTGAGAGGGGCACATGCGTGGGGATCGAAAGAAAGGAAGTTAGTTATGCGACAGGGGAGGAACTAGGAGTGCTAACATCCAGCTCCGCTAATTGAATGATAACCAACAACTGAATCAATGGTTTGTGATTGTGACAATTTATTTGAAATTTAGCTACTAACGTATTCTCCCCTTTGTTGTACCTCAATGTAATGTTTCATTGCTTTGGATGAGAACATTTGTCATCCTTCCACATGACGCAGTGGATAGGTGAAGATGCCCCCTTTCCGCCCCAGACTTGGAGCGGTTACCGTGTAACACACAGGACCCACAATTCTCTAAGGATGGCATAATCATATAAACTTGCTTTCTGCTCACAAACAAAAGCCATACGCCCTCATCACACTTCTTGGTAGGTTGGCAGAGTTGCTAGAGATGTGATCCATATCAGAGAAGGTAACCTTACCCAACGTGAGAATCATAAGAGCAAGGTCAAGCAAAGCCTGGGATGCTCATGCCAATCAACCAACTTACACTGACTACAATCTACATGCTGCATGCTCGAACATTTATCGTCCGAGGTTGCCACAGCTGACCCGGCGCCACCAATGGGGATGGACAAGTGTATGAGTGGAACGCTTAAATGGCGCCCGTCAAGCTGTATTTTAAGAAACTGTCCATATTTCTCTGACACTAGTAAAATCCGTAATAAACCCATGTCCCGGACGTAATGACTTTTCAGGGGTCAAAAATCGTAAAAAATACGGGAAAAAAACCTAAGTTCACATCTCTGAGCATATTGAGTTTTTCAAATAATGTACATTATATGTAGACAATAATTCTTCAACATAAGACCAACATACCAAATAAATACATGATTTCACCCGCAAGATTCTCTGGGGCAAATAACCAATTTTCAGAAGAAAAGTAACATTCGGGGATGATGGCACGAATGCTGCGGCCGGAAACATCGGAGGTGGAAGTACAGGCCGTTCCACCTGTTAGCAACGCAGTTATTGATGCTGTGCCGACCACACATGACGTGGCGTGCGACGCCGTCACCTCCATGCAACACTGAAGGATGTCGATCCACGGGGTCATCTTGTTCAAGCGCTGCGGCCAGCGTCAGCGATGAGAACGAGGCTGCAAGGCACGAGCCTCGTGAGCACGAGCCTCATGAAACGCGTGAAATTCATGAAAATGAGGTGTCCGTGGCGGCGTCGATTTATGGTGTCTTCATGAACGAGCCCATGGTGTTAGAAAACCAGAAAACTCATGAGAAACGTGCAAAACACGGAAAGCGTAAAACAAAGAAGATGGACATGCAGTCATCCAGAAAACAACCTGTGCGTGAGGAGATAACTCTTTATGCAAGTGATATTGAATTGGATGACTAGCGCGTCGTCAAGGAGGCTTGCGAATTGGAGAGGCCTGAAACCCCACAGGGGATCATGCCATCTGCATATCCACAAGCTCCACAAGAGTAAGTTCCTGACGACCACATTCCTTCCACCCCAGAGAGTGAAAGTGACACTGAAAGTCGGCCCTGTTTGATTCTTCGCGCTGTGGCTCATACTGCAAGTCGTCCGGGTGACAGACGACCGACCATCACGGTGGACTATCGACAGTATGGGAGGTTGGCAGGAGAGCGAGAACGCAACATGAAGCGCGAGCTCGGACAACGGTCAGAGAGAGGGAGGGGGCGCAGTAGATCACATCAACAGGATGTCAGCCCGTCACGTGCAGTTTTGGTTGACCCTCCTTGTTTACAAGCAACGTCGGTCTTTGATGGTGACTCAGGTAGAAATATTAAATTAAATATTAAAGTACAATTGATTAAACAGCATGTTGAATCATTTCCAGCTATGGAATCTCATTATGTTAGAAAATCATCCCAGAGATTATATTCAGTTAGTAATTTGAATATAACAAAAATGTATAATTTGTACTTAGAGGGTGATACGAGTGATAAAGCTGTCAGTTCATCAGTTTATAGCTATATCTTCAATACCCATTACAGCAGCTGCCGCCTGCTGCTCTTGAGAATGCTGTTAAATATGTAAAAAGTCCTTGCAAATGATGCACATTAGTAGACCATCAGAGTTTGAAATTTATGTGTGATTATAAAATGGCTGAAATAGTCTATTTAGTATCTTGGTAAGGAGAATTTGCTTTAAATGTTTTATTTAATGGGTACATAATACTTTGAAATTAAATTGGACATTAATTATTTGTATATATATGTGCATTATGATTCTCATAGTGAAATGTATTAAATTTTAAAAAGCAGCCAGTGTATGGCATTCAGGTCCTTGCTGGGGGAACACTTGGGGCCATGTTTAGATTGTTCCGAAAAACATTGGAAAATATAGTAATCAATATAAAATTCTAAAAGAAATGACAATTCGAGACAAAACATCGGCAACAAAAAATACATTCCTGTTCAACAACGGATCCGTGATAAGGGAAGACTCTACGTGATTAAGCCTGACTACCTAGCAGCATTTTATCATGGCCGTCTCAACTGACATTGAAGATCTCGGCTCACACCCAATTACCTTTGCTGCTCAGGTCATCAGATGTTCCTCCAGGAATCTTTAGTGAAAGTGACAACTACAGCAGAAAGCGCTGGCGCCAAGTGAATTACCTGGCTGATGTGTTCTGAGTAGTGTAGTGTAGTCAAAAAAATAATCTAGATGAATAGTCCTACTACTAGTAATAGTCTACATAAAGATACAAAACAGTTACTTTTCATTCTAAAGATAACGTTATTGAGTGTAAGACAGGAGGACAGCCTTTAGTATTAGTAAAAGTAACTAAAGCCAGAAAACAAAGTTCTATGGCAAGTTCACCTTTGAAGAAGAAACGAGCAAGAGCAACTGCAACATTTAGATCTTTGGCATCTGGTTCTGGCTTATTGAACACGTCTAGTCAGCATAGTAGCGAATCGAAGGTTCAAACGAAAAAAAACCCGACTCCAAATATGTCACAATGCAGGTGTTAAACAGAAAGCCAAATACAATTGCAAGCAACAACTGGCTATGAAGATTGCTATGCAATTGAAATGGTCACAATCGAGGGCAATGAAAAGGTTTTGCAGGAGTGTCAGTACTTCGGGAATGATCCTACAACCATCTCCGTGCGTGTATATATCTGACCTCACAGTATTTGTTAGAAACAGACTGAATGAATTGGAGAAGAGCAGTAAATTGAAATGGGATCATTTTCCTGAAAATGAGTGCTGGATCAAGGTGTTTGGTGATCATGGCTCGTCGACATTCAAAGTTTCTGTTCAAATCCTCAATGTGATGCATCCAAACTCAAAGGCAAATACTATTGTTGTTGGATGTTTCCAAGGGAAAGACTATTATGATAACCTAAAGAGATATACTGCATACTTTAATGAAAGTATTGAAAATCTGAAAAACATGACATGGGGAGAGAAGAGCATGCGATTGTTCATTTGTGGAGACTATGCATTTTTAAGTAGCCTGTATGGCCTATCAGGTGCAAATGGCGTCCACTTTTGCTTGTGGTGTAACATGAAGAAAAGTGAAATCAGTAAAACCTCTACAAATGATGTCATTAAAGTTCGCACTTTGAAATCGCTAAAATCAGATTATTACTTGTACTCTACAGATGGATGTAGAGAAAGATCCAAAGCACAGCATTTTAATAATGTTATTCGAGAGCCTTTGTGGAAAGTTAGACTTTCACATGTGGTACCACCCTATCTTCACATTGTATTAGGCATTGTTAAAATGCACCATGATCAAATGGAGGATGAATGCCTCAAGATTGATAAAGAAATTGCCGAAGAACGAGCCTTATGTAGCACCAACACCCCGCCACAGACACTTTTTGAGCATTATATCAAGAAATTACGTGATATTGTTTCAACACAAAATAAGATAATAAAACTTGAAAAGGAATACAAAGATGAATCTAACAGAGATGAATTAGACAATCAGAGAAAACGTGATTTATTAAATGAAATAGAACTAGAATTGAAAAATGCAAAAAGCTGATTTGAAGAAATTGGAAGATGACGCTATTTTAAGCAAATTTTGTGGTCCAGTGACATATAATCTTGAAGTAGTATTAAATCACCACAACATAAAGGTTCAAGCATATCACAGCCGTTCATTCACTGGTAATCACTGCAATAAATATCTTCGTGATAATGTATACAGTGCATTGACAAATTCTATCATACTTAAAACCAAAGAATTGACAGACAATCAGCATATTATAATATTTGCTGAATCAACAGCAGAGAAATTTAGAAAACTGAATGAAGCCTTTAGTAAGGTTCATAAATCTCTCTCTCACTGTCATCCGATACCTGAGGATGGATTCAATGACATTGACCAGTTAATCAAAATTTACATGCAGCTAGCACGGATCCATCTGAACAAAATCATCCCAAAACATCACATATTGGAACACCATTGCATGACGTTTGTGAGGAAGTTTGGCTTTGGACTTGGTATGTTAGGGGAGCAGGGGGGTGAGGGGACACACAGAGAATTCAATAGGTTACATCGTGTAATGCATGGAATAGCAAACCCCCTCAACAGATTAAAGGCATGTATGGAGGAGCATCTTGTTGCCACACACCCACAAGTTGTCAAGGATATTATTCTTCCTTTAGCCAGAAAACGGAAGGTGTGTGATTAAGCACCTGAAATCACAAAAACCTTTTATTGTGTGATTTTGATGTTATAAAACTATCAAGAATTTAATGCATTTCATTATAATTATACTGTACATGTGTATACACCGGACATCCTGTGTTTCTATGTTTATATGTCTCTGTGGATATACATCTATGTGAACATAATTATTCCATTTTGGATATAGTATACATCACAATTCTAGGATTATGTTCAAGGAAACTTGGAGGAGAAACATGTTTGTGAGTAGAAATATTGAGCTTTTTTCATGTTTGAAAAAACATGGCTGCTTCATTTTGTATGTTAGTGCCATTAGACAAGGGATAATAGATCGCTTAATTATGACTGGATTAATTTGTTTCTTTCGGATATGTGACAAATAAAGGATGTTCTAGAGATATGTTAATTCATATTTGTTGTAATAAATGAGAATCTGCCAATTATATCGAGATAAAAGATGAACATATTTTGTTACTCAGCGAACTATCAAATCAAATATGTTTATAAAGAGCAAGCAAAACAATCGACTTTTTACATGCGATACAATAAGTCTTTTAGACCATACTTTTGATTGTTGATAGTGATACATTTATGTATCAATATGCAGTTTAGTTTTCCACAATAGACAAAATAAGTTTGGAACAGTAAAGGAAAATGTGGCAAGTATGCGCACTTTGAGGGCTAATTCTCAGCATCAATAGTTTGCAGCTGATGTCTTATCAGTAGAAGTCCTTGTACCGGCTGTTACCATAGCTACGCATTTTTTGTGGCTATGTGAGATTGTGCTGCTTGTAACTAAATGTTACTCTGTGCCAACTGAATGAGCCCAGCACAGAGGAGCCCGGGCCCGGCCCCGGAGAAAACAGCAACCGCCCGAGGGGGCGACCAGGTGCCACCCAGCAGCAGGACCTGGCAAAACCCTCTGAGCCAGCAGCGCGGGCTTTAACAAAGCCCCCCTGCTCTTTTGGGGGGGAAAACCCCATTGCCCTGCCCTACGGGGTACTCCCCCCCGGACCCCCCAGCGGCACCCCCGGCCTTTCCTGGCCCAAACCGGGGGGTGTTTGGGGGGGGCGATGGACTGGGATACACCAGCCCCCCCGGCCCCCGTGTTCCAGGGCTACTGGGGGGAGAAGGTGCAACGGGGGGGGAGATCCGGGACAAAGGGCAGAGGGGCCCCATGGATGGATAGTGGGGTCACAAGCTACAAAAAAAAATAAAAATGATTGTAATTACGCAGACTAAAAAAACAAACCATAACTAATTAAAAAAAAAAAACCAAAAGTAAAAAAATGCAAATTTTTTTTTTTTGAAA
>JAGTTF010005505.1:15856-29046 GCA_019095985.1 Streblospio benedicti | reverse complement strand
ATCTGCATAATCTCACTGACAAAAGGCTATGATACTTTCTTTAATGCAACCAAAATAAAAGAAGATGAGGTTTATGTAAGACTGAGCAGTTGCATTCACAACAAAGATACACACACAAACGTGAATTAGAGCTTGATGTAAATTCACAAAAGCATTTAAAACAGGAGGAATTCAGAGATCCCAAAGAAAAAAGAGGACAGAGTTAACGTAGATAACAAGTCATGTTGCTTAATTTGCGAAAAGGCTAGAGATAAAAAAGGGGAAAGAAACCTTTAAATCATCTTTCATGTTGTTGAAAGCGATTTCATTGTCATTAAAATTCTTAAGTTTTTAAAAATGTCATCAACATCCAATTTTGCCTTTTCGTTACATTGTATGGCATGAGCTTGTATAACTCTATATTTCATCTAATACTTTCTTCTTTTCCTTCACAACAGATGAATGGATATTCTCAATCTTCCGATCATAATCCTGAAAAACTTTCTTGTAAAGAGTTTCTGCACTTTCAAAGTCTTCTGCATTCTGAGCTATAGTTATTTAATATCACAAGTATGTATATACTGTTAACTTCTCCAGATACTTTTCATAAGTATAATTTTAGATTCATATGAACTAGCAAATATGTTGTTGCATGACTTTGGGTGGATATCAGAGTGCTAACTGGAGATACACCAACTAAGCTATCAAGTAAAAATATGAGATGTGCCCAGCCTCCGAGTGAAAGTCAGCAGGAAAGCATTATTTATTATCCATTAATAATTTTGCATTTAGATTTCTTTTAATCATAATTTGTACATGTAATATCTTCTGTTTCAAGAAAAGTACCCATCGTTAATGGAATGAAAATGAGGATAAAATACACATTGACCAACACAAAAACAATAACCTGTTAATATTGTTTCAGATTAGAGAGTTAGGCGATCATAACTTGATCTTATGGATGACCATTCCGACGATGAGCTAAAAGACACCCCGATATAAAATAAAAGCACATACTTTCTTCTTTTTTAAATACCCTGACGATCTACAACCACAAATCTCACATATTTTTTCTATTTCATCTTCCGACGATTTACTCAAAAAAATCCATTCATAAAAACAAATAAAAACAGAACTTGATTGTTTATGGAAATGTCATCAGTGTCGTCAATTTTACATGATGTGAATGGTGTTTTCAATTTTACATCTCAAAAAGGTAGTCTCTGTCACTCACGTGTTATTCACACGCACACAAACCTTACCCTGTGTTGATCTAGGCTACCCAAAAGCATCTGCTAACATCTGCGCTTTTCAGTAGCGTCTAACCAAACCAATGGCCAACAAATTCTTTATTAACTGCAAATTAATCACTGAACAAGATGTCCAACAATGCAGAGTCATTGGCGTGGAGGAAGCTGACACTATAGCAACTTTACTCAATCACATCGACGTGTCAAATGACGATGTATTGAAGGTCAACATCAGCAACTGGTGGGTCTCATGGTCTTTATTCATTTCTAAAGATTGACAAAAATACTGACTGGGAAACTGGGGTCAGTTTCACCAAATATTAGCTATAGCAAGCACTTTTAGCGATAGCCGAAGAGTTTGCGAGACGTATTTGAGTGAGTTTCACCAAATCATTAGCAAACGCTACTTTCGCTTTATGGATTGCAAGACGTGGTGTACTTAAGAATATAGTATCACGGCTGATAATATTCAAGCTCCATGGAGGCAGATTCTTCTCATAAACTTAAATCTTGTGATAGCGCTGAAACGCTTTGTTTTCCGGATGATTCAAACGATGCATGTTATATTTGTAATGTGTTAGATGACATTGATATCCTCCGTGCTGCCAGGTTAGAAGCAGAACATTTTAATACAAGCATATTTTTTGTGAAGAGCCAAATCTATATACTGTGTTTACAGTGCCAAAAAATTAGCCATCTCCATTGCGAATTAAATAGCGAAATAACAGTTGATGCGTTACAAGAACTAATTGAAAATGAGTCAGAATACAGCTGCCGAAATTGTGCTTATCAAGAAAACAGCGTGCGCCGCGATACTCAATGACTGAGTTAGACACTCTTGTCACTAATATTCAGAACAAGGCTGACTTATTATTTGGGGCATTTGATGGTACTAAAATCGCACACGAAAAAAAGGAACATGCTTGGCAAGATATATGCTGTAAAATCAATGCATGCAGTGCTGTGAAAAGAGAGGTAGGGCAAATCAAAGCCAAATGGTCTGATTTCTCTAGTAGAAGTAAAATGAAGTTGGCAAAATTAAAAAAGAGCATAGAAAAACCGGCAACAATGAGATAAATAGTAACCTTGAGCTACGTCAAATAGAATTAAAAGCCATAGAAATACTTGGAGGTGACACTGCAGTTAGTGGAGTCCATGGCTGTATTGATAGTTTGAATGACGAGGTTCAACCTTTTGGCCCAAATGATGATTCAATAATGAATAGTACAACACTGCCTAATGCACATATATGTCATGTTATAGACAAGCCTCTGACAGCAGCAGAAGAAATAGTAAATGAACGCCCTAAACAAATAAAATATACCATAAAACCTGACTCATCTAAAGAAAATAAATCTTACCAAGATAAAATAATTGAAATTGAACGTAAAAAATTAGAACTCATGGAAAGAGACATCAAGATATCAACTGAAAGACTTGCTGTTGAGAAAAGAATCGATGAGAAGCTTGGAGGAATGTTGGAATTGCTGCAAAATGTCCCACAACTACAAAACATTACAGGCATTTACCCCGTACCTAACCCTAGCCATGATGATATGGTAAATGATGAAACGGCAATGTATGTTCAACTTAATTAGAAAAAAAATCATGTTACTTATTTAACTCTTGTATTAGCAGTACATCCTGTTGACATTGATGCATATTTCTACAAATATGTCACTTTAGTTAAGTAAGTTTAGGAGTTACAGTAAACTCAAGTTAAATATTTAATATTAATTTGATAGTTTTAGTTAAGGGCATTTATTATATTCAAAAGAATTGTTGATGAAAAGATTTATTCATTCGTCACAACTTTAGTTTAGAGAAGTTCTACATTAAATACAGTTGTAGTTAAGAACATTTTTAAAAATATTATGTAATACACACATAATATTACTACACGTATATTATGTTTAATAGTGCTATGACTCTGTTATAAAGTCATATTTTGTTTTGTTGGTTAAGAAACGTTTTTGTTGTAACTTTACCTTTCGTATTTATTCTACAGTAGTTAATTATAAGAAATTAAAAACATCTCATACACCAAAGAATGTGTTATAGTGACTATTGAACAATTGTGCAATTGTGCAATTATTGTTGCATAAATCTTTGTCGTATGAGGTTTTGCCTTTGACGCCATCCATCTCTGTTTCCTTGTTCTTGAATTTGAACATTTTCATCCCTGTTTTCACCATTATCATCAATATTATCATCATCTTCATGTAGTTCATTAATGTCTTCTTCATCCATGTCGAGTTCTACATGCTGTTCAATGCATATATTATGAAGTACCATGCATACAACAATGATTTTACAACACTTTTGTGGAGAGTATGTGAGAGCACCGCCTGTTTTGTGAAGACAACGAAACCTGTTTTTTAATATGCCAAAGGAGCGTTCAATGGTCACTCTGGTATGGGTATGGGAATAATTATAATTCCTTTCTTCTGCACTAATTGGGTTCATTATTGGAGTCATTAAAAATGGCTGTGAGGGAAATCCACTGTCACCAAGGAGGTAGCAACCAGTTATTTGTTCGGTTTCAAAGCGGGTAATTAATTGGGAGTTGCTCCATATAAATGCATCATTAGTTGCACCCCCATACTTTGCAACAACATTTATAAATTTAAGATTAGCATCACAAACTGCAAGAATATTAAGTGCATGCCCACCTTTTCTTGAAACAAAAAGATTTTCATGTTCATGGGGTGCAATAATAGGTATCAGAGTCCCATCGACAGATCCAATCACATTTGGAAATTGAGCTATTTCATAAAATCCTTCCTTGGTATCTTGTATGGCTTGTCTTGTCGGTGGAAATTTAATAAATTGGTTGCAAATTCGACTAATAGCATTGCTAACTTTGTTTATAAATCTGCTAGCAGATGATCTACTAAAACCTGAATTATCACAAATTTCTCTTTGAAAACTACCAGTTGCAAAATATCGCAGCGCACAAAATAGTCGCAATATAGGTGGTACAGCATTATTCCTGTATGATGGTGGTTCAAGTTGTTCGGATATCATATCATGAAGTTCCAATATCAGGTGTCTTGGAAGTCGGTATAGAGATATAATTTCCTTATCATTGTACATGTCAAGAGGATGAGTACGGTCACGGATAACATGTTGCCGTCGCAACATATTTGCAGCTTCTTGTTCTGCAAATTGAATATGAATTGCCATATTTTTTCGTATTATATATTTGTGTACTGGAATACTGTTTGCGGCCAGGCGACTATGCTCGCTAATTTTGGGCTATTTAGCTTGAACTCACGCTTTTTAAACAAGGTGGTGAAATCCAATTTTTAGCACATTAGCGTTAGCGATGAAAATGCAGTGCTTAGCGATTGCGAATGGCTTGGTGAAACCGACCCCTGGGCCGCAAACATATTAATTCCTGATTCGGGTTTACCACCGTAATTAGCATAGCAATAGTAATAGTAAGCAGCAGCACTGCGATCTGGCCCCACTTGTTACACAAGGAATGACATTGGTATCCAAATAAAATAGCTCAACAATGCTACTGCAAATATGATAACTGTTTTTTTTTATTTTTTTTTTATTTCCCCTGCCATGGCATATTTGTGAAATATTTATTTTTTATTTTATTTTCCACCTGGTTTAGTGTTGAACTTTTTTTTATCTGTACCCCTCCTATGCATATTTTTTAGCCCCAAAAAGTGGTCATCCATAAGATCAAGTTTTGATGGCCTTATAGAAGAAATGACAACTTTGCTTTGGTAACATCTCAAGACCCAGAGTACCATATGTGCCTTCGAGATAAAAGCAAATTTAAGGCCATACATAAAAACTCCCCAATACCTGCAATGGCTACTCAACACATCACCACATATTTAGACCAGTTCAACTCAACACTGCAATGCAAGGATATGTATAAGGAGAGGTTTTTGAGTTATGTGCGCTACTGCGAAGAAGATGATATAGTTTTTATTCATGCAAAACATTTTTCAGAAATCAGAAAAGGGTGTACTTATTTTATAGATACAAGTCTGGATAAGCACGGGGTCCTTCAAGAAGCTTAGTGTGTGATTGTGGAGCTGGCCAGGGCCCTGATGCTCAGGGTTCGATTTAGCCGCCGGTCCGACGGCCCGAGGCCACTTAAAATCGTGTCGGTCCAGTAAACCTTATTACTCTGTTGGTCCGCTGGTCCATTGAGATTTTGGGGTCAAAATAAAATTGATGTCCATGAAAAATTGATTAAATTGGTCAAGTCTTATCTTTCACTTCGGCTGCGACCTTGAACTTGTTTTCTTCGTCCGCTGGCACCCCGATTCATACGCATTCAATTGAAATCGTTCGCCTGCCATTTGCACTTGGTCATAAAGCAGAAGGAAGCGTGTACTAGCTTACTAGTTCTCGAATAATAAACGTCAGTAAACACGCTGATTTTTGACAATTTGCGCTGTAATACAATGAAAATCATCGCGGGAACTAGCGAGGCTGTCATTTCCTGGTTATCAATATGGCGGACAATATCTAAAAAAAAGTGCATGTACCATGAATATTTGGATATACGTGTGGATATATGTGTGATAGTGATTTCTTTACATGAACATGTGCATGGTTATTTCAACAGTGATGTGTACATGGATATTTCAACAGTGATGTGTAGCAGTACATGGATTCAACAGTGACCGGTTAATATATGAAATGTAGTTGGCAAATTACAAGTGTCTAGAAAGTCTATTGTGTAAACCAAACAAAACTTAGTTAGGAGGTTTCTTTATACTGTATCATGTTAGTCAGATTATAGCTCAAAATAGAATGTAATTTACCTGTTAGTGTAATGAATAATACAATTGAATTGTCCATTACCTTCCTACCTTTTGCTATTCAATAACAACTTTTACTAATGTTATTACAGATGAATGATGATAATGTAACAGAAAAAAAATAATAAAGTGTGGAAAACTTTATTCACTTATAACACCACTATTTAGTTCTATCATTGCAGCACGCCTGAAAGTTAATTGAATTACTTTAAATATTCAGTGACAAATTGAAATGAAAAATATGTACAAAAAACAGAGATAATTTTCCTTTCATTAAGGTGCTATCAAACATCATAAATGCTCTAGATTGCCTCTACTTTGTTCCTTATTTCTTGAAATTCCTAGGGGGGAATACCACCTAGATCACCCTGTGTGTGCTGGAAGTGGGGCCAGTTAAAATGAGTCCGGGCCAGTAAAGTTTGGGACTAGCTGGACCTGCGGGCCAGTACATGCTCTCACACTAAATCTTTCCCTGATGATCATTGTGACCATGTACTGACCGTCCTCTGGGCGCTAAGTGACAGTAGGACATGTGGGAGTGTGACAACAGAAGAAACGTGCAACCAAAATTTGCAAACATTTCATAAAGCAAAAAAACTGACAGGCTCACCATGCAAGGCTGAAGATCTTAAAATAGGCAGTGATGATTTAGATTTTGATCCACGTCCTCAACAATATAGAAATAATTTAGGGTATTCTGACTATTTAAAAAATCTATTTAACAATTTTCCACAGGAAGAAAAAATGCCAAAAGATACAATAATCAAACCTGCGAGTCCACGTGCTTTATCCAATGACCATAATTATTCTGTTGTCAATTTCCAACAAATAAAAAGGAAATTGAAGTAAAGATGAGGAATGTTGAGGAATGTTGAAAAAAGCCATCAGTTGGGCGTTTTAAATGATGTAATAACACCCAACAGAGCAAAACACAAACCATGACCATGAACATCATAACTGCACCCGTGGGCAAGCAAGAAGATTGTGTTGCAAGTTGGTCATCCCTCGATTGCACAAGTTTAACAGTTATTTAAACGTGTTTACTGTTTTAAAGCCCATGAATAAATATACTTGAAAAACATATATGCTGCACTATATAGGAAAAGTAACATCTCTGCAACCACCTTTTTCTTGACAGGTAAGGAATATTACCATATACACATTGGAAATGAGTTGTATGGAACAGAATTGTATGGCCGCTCAGATCGTTGGAAAAGGAATGGCTTCATGGACAGATGATAATGGAAACATCGACTTTGATGCTAAAATACGTCCATGTAAAATTATGGCATTTATAGGACATACGTTCACAGTCAGTGGGGAAAAGAAAAAAACACATTATTGCAAACGTTAAATGGTATGCTCCATACAATGAGGAAAGTAATTACAAATCACCAATAACTGTGTGGGAAAGCAATAAATTTATAAGAAAAGGGCCATCCGTGTATATGCCAGTGCAGCGTTATCACTCCAAGTTTGCAAATGCAAAGAGCAATGGTGGACGTTTAATTGTATCACCTTTGTTACCTAATGTATACATGTATATGATGAAGTTTGTAGGAACAATAATTGTAATAGGTTAAAGCAAGTTGTTACATATACTGTGTTATAGCAATATACAAAATCATTTTCATGGGGATGTAAATATTGTCACATCTCTAAGTTTAACAATTTGCAAAAAGTTCTTAAGTGTCTTTGTATAATATGTATATCACTTTTCAAAGTTAAGAGTTGGAGATAAAGAGGTCCAATACATCAATACACTGGTCTTCATGGATTCATTGTAAAACTGTTTAGGTTTCTTGTACTAAATGTATATGTTTCAAGTTTTGTATTCAGTACGTTCCATACCTAAAATATTATTTCCGCTTTATACTTTCACCTTGCCTGGAATGATTTTTGTTACACTGAGACAGTAGAGATCCCTTACTTTGGAAGCTCCAGGAAAATCGCAGGGTGATTGGTGATGTAATGCACATGTTTCAATAAACAATCGTCGGGACATTTTATGGTATGCGTATTGATTATCGAATACAAAAACCTCCATTCTGCTCATTCCAGATACAAAACCATTAAAAAAAGAACACAAAGTCAGGGATTAGCTGCCAAAAATGCAAATATTTATAAATAGAGTAGAAGACCGGACAAAGACACAGAGCCTTTATCACTTCCACATCTGTCTCTCAAAGAGGAGACCTGTGGAAACAGAGGACCCTCGGTGGTGGGATTTACCCAACCAGAGATCACAAGTATCAACCTGATTGTAAATTATGCCTCTGCTATAAATCATTGAAAGTTACATCCAAATGCCAAATTATTATTCGTAGACAATCACGGTGATCAACAGGTCTTTGTCTATTCTAAAATTGATATCAGCAAAGGTGAAGACATTTTGTACGATTATTCCGATAATCATAAAGGTTTAGAAGGATTCATGTATAAATAAAATTTCTCAACAAATCCAGCACAAAATTAGAATATGTGTAAGCTTTATTATCCACGACTTTCTAGCTGTAACAATCTTAAAGAAATGGACTCCAAAAACAGGACGAGAAATAGTTTGTAGAGAACATCTTATTTCTACTGATTTCAGGGAGACAGAGTTTGGGAACCAGTAATAGAAAGTATCTTAAAAATAATGCTGTACCCTCAGTCGTTTGCAAAAAAGGCACAACCTTCACAGTCTGCTGTGTCCAGAGAAGACAGGAGAATGTTCAGATCTTGTTTAAAAAAAAAGATGACAGAGGAATGCAAATATAGCAAATGTGGGAAAATTCAGTTGAAATTGTTACAACAGACTCTGAAATTATGACAACAGACTCTGAAAATGTTTATGAGGTTGAAAAAGAAGAGCTCACCCATTCTGATGTGTTTACTCAATGCAGTAGATGGAACATAGATATGTTTGACACAAATGATAAAGCAATACAATATTATACTGGCTTTGATAATATTGGCCATTTCAATTTAGTTTTTACATTGTTAGGTCCTGCAGCCAATGAACTTGCAAGCGGCCTCAATGGGAACGATGTTTGGTGAACCTGGACGATATAATATGTTTTGGGAAGGATTTTGAAGGGGCTTACAGCAACTTGGAGGCGGTAGTTCAGAAGTTGGGAGACGCAGGTCTCAAGCTGAAGCCTAGCAAGTGCTGTTTGCTTCAAGACAAAAGCCGCCTTCCTGGGGTATATAGTTGGACCAGGAGTCGAGTGCGACCTAGTTGGACTGGCCCCTTCCGAGAGGTCAGTTGTCCCACGGACATCCACTGCGATATAGAGACGCGAGAAAACGGCCCATTGTTAGAGTTCATATAGACCAGTTGAAGTCACATCTGGGGCCACGCCCGAGGAGCAGGAGGAGTGAGGTCTCAGAACAGGCTGCTGCGGACCCACAAGAAGGAGGTCCACCCGCAAGGGACGGAACGGCAGGTGTGCCCCCGACGGTTGCGGTACCAGTGTAACAGCACCACATGATGAGATATCACGTGCGAGACCGCACGGCGGTGATAAGTCATACTCTGCGGTCGGGAGACGCCTCAGTGACCATCAGGTGGTGCAGATGCACCATCAGGATGTCCTACGGCCCAGCTGGCTGGCTAGCTGGTGTGTGCAAAAAAAGCCGCTGTGTAGCAGAATCATATATGCTTTTAAAAGAAATGTGCCCATCACCAGGACGATTTACAAACGAGTCATTTATGCCACACCCCAAAGTGCATGAATGTAGATCACCTACGACTTGAGACTGTTGCGCTTGATAGTTCCAGGACCTCCTGTAAGATACATGGCATACATACATAGTTGTCTAATCCAGTATTCTGTCCAAGCATTGCCTTGTTTGTATGCATTTTCACATAGAACCACTAACGTTCTGGGTCACTGGCCACCCCCTTTATACTACTACTTAGTAGTCGATGCACATGTTATTACAGCTTGCATGGAGTACACTAACATGGCCAGTATTGGAGAGAAGCAGTCACTTTTACCTGAAAATGTGGACCACCTAGCTCATGAAGAAAAGACACGTATTCTCCGACAATTTTCAAAAAACATTGTTGATAGATTCATGTTTATACTCATGCATGAGGTCATAGAAGACATTATCAAAGGAAAGTGATAGCCGGCCAGATGATAGTGATAGTGTCTATAACTAGGCAACAGGCATTTTGACCTATGGACTACTCTTACGAAAGTTTCATTGATTTGACGGCTTCAGGTGATGGACTGCGTGCACTAAGACACTGGCGCTTGCCCTCTTGAGTGTATCACCAAGCACACAAAATAAAATATCTCTTGGAAGCATTCCTACTGACTGCAGCTGTAAAATCACTTCTACCACCCAGATTTGCTGAGCAGGTGACATGGTCACGATTTATAAATTTGACTGGAGGCATCAAGCTGCGGGCAATGAAGACACAAAAAGCACTTCCATTAGCAGAGGATTTATCTGTGCTCAACTCGTTCTTAACTGAACAGTCATTGAAGTTATCAAACACTTTAAAAAAAACTTATCAAATGATGATGACATCGAAAGTACCAACTTCAAATCAACTTGGGACAAAAAGCGTGCCCAAATTATCATGGTGTGGTTGTGTATTTTTTAATAAATTTTGATCGTTTGTCAGAAGTACATGAGATGCATTTTAAGTTGCTGATATAAGAAAGGCAAGAAGATGACATGGACCAATACCTGACTGTTCCAAAGCAATTGCTTAGAAAAAGGTATGTTCTTCTTTTATCTAAAGTTTTCTCCTTTATGTATGTTGCATGTGGTTGAATATTGGGTACACACACACCAGTAATGTACATTTTTTAAACCAATAATAACTAGATTTACAGTATTTATATAAATTCTTTTGTTTCAGAATGAGCCTGTGTGAAGTGAGGCAAGAGTACCCGTAAATTGAGAAAAGTATACGTTCTTCTCAAACCCCGGAGATGATGGAGGCAATAGACATACTCCAGCAAGGACGCATTTTGGGAATACCATCAAATGAATACTTGTCGGTCGCCCATCCAGTGATGGCCCAATGGATGGATGCACAGCAATGAGGGAAGTAACAGAACGCCGTAAGGACTTGAAAAAAGGCCTGAGTCAATGAAAGCCCCAAACTGCAGGACGTATCTGGCAACAACACTGCAGGCATGTTAGATCTCTTATATATTGTGCTGACACTGAGATTATTTCCCTATTGTTGGCAATTAGAAATTTTCAACATATCTTTTAGCAGATTCACTATCAAATTGAGTGATGCATAACTGATTGCTGTATGTCTAAAATTCATTAAAAATAAATAATTTATCATTTAAGCTTCTCAATATGTCAAGAGATCGAACTATCATTGGTGGCCGATCACCTAGGACATAGCCTTGATATTGACACTGAACCTGTATGTGAAAAAAATTTGTCGCTTTTAAAAGAGTTTTAGCAATATATTGTGAACTTAGAGAATGCATTGAAAAACAAAATACATACAGCCAAAGTGGGCTTGTTTCTTTGGAGTGTCAACACATCAACAGCATCTGATTTTGTGACAGTGCCTTGGGACTTCAACAACAACCAGCAAATTCACACAAGCTATACAACATACCAATTATACTTCTGTACTTTTTCCAAATGGCCAACCTATATATATTCAGATACAAAGATCATTAAATCTTTGTGTTGAAAAGTTAGAAAAATAAAAAAGACTTTAACAAGTCACTGCAGCAATATCCCACGCTTAGAGACTGCAATGAAATGCAGACTCTTCCCTCAAAGAAGCTTATCATCTCGATTCTAGGCTTGAAAGAGCAAAAAAGAAAAACAACAATTTTCAAAATTTGAAACAAACTGTTGCATCAATTATCTAGAAAACTCTATGAACTTATTGAACAAAGCCATTGCAAACACAGATGATGGTGCCACATTATCCCATATGATCTCACAGATCGAAGTGGTGCAGCCAAAGCAATGTCACAATTCAAACCCCATGGCAAAGAGTGCCATTTATAGAAAAGTTAATTATTTGATTGTTAGAGATAACAAGTCCATGAATACTGAGTTAGTCTTATTTCAGACTGATCATAATAGTTCCACCATTAGTTTCTTTGATGAATATACAAGAGAAGGGTTTACAAGAAAGGGGTACCTCTGCAGCAAACTTGTAAGTGAGTTTACTTTTATGGTTATAGTAGAAAGACCAAACATGGAAAGAAAAAAAGCTGCTGTTCGACCTGCACCAATTAATATGCTAAATTCAGTCAAGAAAAAAATAAAATGAGTATTTCAGATGAAATTATGCAGAGCAGGTGTGAACATAAAAAAGGTCTTTGAAGGGTTCTAGGAGAAATCAAAGGAAGGAATGTAGGACTCCAAGTGTACAAGCTTATTCTATAGTGTACTTCCACAACAGTGATGTGAGGAGAGAGAGCAACAATCCAACCTGGGACATTCTCACCATGAATTCTCTTGTCTTGACAATGGGAATATAGATTCTAATGAGTTTGTGCATGTCTATAAGTTTCACAAGGACATATTTCTGTGAGTGTAGCACTCTGATTTAAATCCTGACCATGTCTGCTGCGATATTCTATTTATACAAAGAAATCATCAATTCTTTAACTCATATTCTATTTAACATTCCGGAATGTCTTCCCCAACGTTTTTGGCCGGGAAATTATGAAAATCCTTTCTTCAATAAATATACCAGTTTGCTCTCTGAGCTGTGGGTTTTTTCAGAGATATTCTGTTCTTGGAGATGACTTACTATCAGCAGCAATTGTCAATATCCACAGTAACAGGATCTCTTGCATGCTTGGTGTTTAGATGGCAAAGGGCCATACTAGAAAAAGTTGTGTATATTGAAAATGGCTGCCCCCACATTCAAAATATGCACAGAAATCGGCACAGCTGGTCCCCAAATGATTCCCTACATGAAGATCACAGTAGTGACCAAAATGATGAGGAGGACACTGCCGAGACTAATGAAGAGCTGATCAATCCACCGCCCTATGAGTATAGAGAAAAGGTAAAGTTACTTGTGGTTTTCCATTTTTTAATGATCGAACTTAAATAAATTGCCATGTGCCAGCAACTGTCTGATTGCCATGGGGAGTAATTTTACCCCCAATACCAAAAAAACTTGTTAGATGGCTATCCCATTTCAAGCAAATTTGCTCTTGTCAGT
>JAGTTF010005505.1:0-15756 GCA_019095985.1 Streblospio benedicti | reverse complement strand
ATATGGGACCATGTGGCACCATCATCTGTGTTTGCAATGGCATGTTCAATAAGTTCATAGAGTTTTCTAGATAATTGATACAACAGTTTGTTTCAAATTTTGAAAATTGTTGTTTTTTTTTGCTCTTTCAAGCCTAGAAGCAAGATGATAAGCTTCTTGGAGTGAAGAGTCTGCATTTCATGGCAGTCTCTAAGCGCGGGATATTGCTGCAGTGACTTGTTAGTCTTTTTATTTTTCTAACTTTTCTACACAAAGATTTAATGATCTTTGTATCTGAATATATATAGGTTGGCCATTTGGAAAAAGTACAGAAGTATAATTGGTATGTTGTATAGCTTGTGTGATTTTGATAACTTCTGGCTGGTTGTTGAAGTCCCAAGGCACTGTCACAAAAACAGATGCCCACTTTGGCTGTATGTATTTTGTTTTTCAATGCATTCTCTAAGTTCACAATATATTGCTAAAACTCTTTTAAAAGCGACAACTTTTTTTCCACATACAGGGTCAGTGTGAATATCAAGGCTATGTCCTAGGTGATCGGCCACCAATGATAGTTCGTCTCTTGACATATGATATTGAGAAGCTAAAATGATAAATTATTTTATTTTTAATGAATTTTAGACATACAGCAATCAGTTATGCATCACTCAATTTGATAGTGAATCTGCTAAAAGATATGTTGAAAATTTCTAATTGCCAACAATAGGGAAATAATCTCAGTGTCAGCACAATATAAGAGATCTAACATACCTGCAGTGTTGTTGCCAGATACGTCCGCAGTTTGAGGCTTCGTATTGACTCAGGCCTTTTCAAGTCCTTACGGCGTTCTGTTACTTCCCTCATTGCTGTGCATCCATCCATTGGGCCATCACTGGATGGGCGACCGAACAAGTATTCATTTGATGGTGGTATTCCCCGCAAAATGCGTCCTTGCTGGAGTATGTCTATTGCCTCCATCATCTCAGGTTTGAGAAGAACGTATACTTTTCTCAATTTCTGGGTACTCTTGCCCCTCACTTCACACAGGCACATTCTGAAACAAAAGAATTTATATAAATACTGTAAATCTAGTTATTATTGGTTTAAAAAAATGTACATTACTGGTGTGTGTACCCACATTCAACCACATGCAACATACAAACTTACAAAGAAAATATTTTTGTGGGACTGGAAACACAAAGGTCGCACTTGGAGTTATAACGTCAGATGTATCCTTAGGATGGTTGATATTAATTTTGATTCTAACACTGCTATCGAGGATCTTGATAATTAGATTTTGATTTTATTATAAAAGCAGTGTCAAATAAGTTAATGCAAAATGAGATCATGAACTGGAAAGGAGATAAAAACAAACGATCAAAACTTCGTTTATATACAAAAATAAAAGATAGTTATAACACAGAAATTTATGTCAGTAAAAATATGTCAAAATCCTGCAGATCTTTTATCGCCCAGTTGAGATCAAGCACTCTGCCACTAAATATTGAAATTGGACGGTTTCAACAGAAACCTGTAGAGAATAGGCTCTGTCCATGTTGCAATGATAATAAGGTTTAATTGTCCTCTTTATGCTGGTACCCGAAATGTTTTTATGCAACAAGTCAAAATGTTTTATCCTAATATTAATATGAAAAGTTTTATTGAACAATTGCAAGTTTTTATGAATGACCCTAATTTAATATGTAAACTAGGTGCTTTCATTAGAGATTGTTATTTTATAAGAAATACATATAGTATCTATTCTATTAAAAAGTGAGTGATTTTAATTAATGATTATTTTATTGTAAACTACTGTGTCTCAGGTTTTATAACCGGCTGATGATTTTATTTTGAATTGATGTATTTTAGGATTTATTATATCAGGTGACACATAAATAAATAAACTACTACTACTACTACATAAAGGAGAAAAATTTAGATAAAAGAAGAACATACCTTTGTCTAAGCAATTGCTTTGGAACAGTCAGGTATTGGTCCATGTCATCTTCTTGCCTTATCTTATATCAGCAACTTGCATCTCATGTACTTCTGATATGCGGCGTTTATTAAAAATACACAACCACACCATGATAATTTGGGCAAGCTCGTCCCAAGTTGATTTGAAGTTGGTACTTTCGATGTCGATCATCATTTGATAAGTTTTTTTTTAAAGTTTTTGATAACTTCAATGACTGTTCAGCTAAGAACGAGTTGAGTACAGATAAATCCTCTGCTAATGGAAGTGCTCTTTGTGTCTTCATCGCCCGCAGCTTGATGCCTCCAGTCAAATTTATAAATCGTGACCATGTCACCTGCTCAGCAAATCTGGGTGGTAGAAGTGATTTTACAGCTGCAGTCAGTAGGAATGCTTCCAAGAGATATTTTATTTTGCGTGCTTGGTGATACGCTAAGAGGGCAAAGCGCCAGTGTCTTAGTGCACACAGTCCATCACCTGAAGCGGTCGAAATCAATGAAACTCGTTGGAGTAGTCCACAGGTCAAAATGCCTGTTGCCTAGTTCTAGACACCATCACTATCATGTGGCCGGCTCTCACTTCTTTCCGCAATGTCTTCTATGACCTCATGCATGAGTGTAAACATGAATCTATCAACAATGTTTTTCGAAAATTGTCGGAGAATATGTGTCTTTTCTTCATGAGCTAGGTGGTCCACATTTTCAGGTAAAAGTGACTGCTTCTCTCCAATACTGGTCATGTTAGTGTACTCCATGCAAGCTGTAATAACATGTGCATCGACTACTAAGTAGTAGGATAAAGGGGTGGAGCGACCCAGAACATTAATTGGTTCTTTGTGTTGAGCCGAGGTCAAGAGGTGACATTTTTAGGTGACATTTAAATGCTTTGAGTTGACCTTTGACCTGCGCGCGCACACTCAGAAAATGGGCAGGTGATTTTTATGCGCGGGATGTTGTGGTTTGTTTTGTCTGTAGCATGCTAAGGACAGGTGGCTGGTGGTTGACATGTGAATCCGGTACTGACAATAGTAGGACATCACCGTAGGTTTTCTCTTTATCATTGTTCTTGTTGAGTTGGGTTTCGTGTGTGCTTGGAAACCATTACTACTGTCATGAAGTGCTGCATAGGCTACAGAGTTTCAACCATTTCTTTTTCTGATCTGCTGTTAGTCGCTCATGTGCACATTTGTTGAACAAAAACTGATCCAGTCCAGTTGTGACAATTTGTGATGTGCTTCAATATAGACAGCCACATCTCTTTCAGCAGCAGTGGGTTTCCTTTACAAGATGCAGCACGCCACCAAAGATGATTGCTCACACTTTGGACCCAATCAGCTAGATCCTCACACCCTTTGGTTCTTGCCTTAGCCCATAATTTTTCAGTAATGTTTTTGCAAGGTGCAAAACATCATATTGGTGATCTATTTCAGGGAATTCCTTTTTTAGAATAGAAGTAGTCATTATGTGCTGGTCAGTTGCAAGCATTTTTACTTGAAGATCATTGTTTGAAAGCGTCTGTAAACATCGCTTCATTCCTACAGGTTCCAAGTGATTAGAGTTGGCAACCTCAGTCACCTTGACTTGTTCCATTGCAACCATTGTTTATGGCTTTTCTGTACATGGTGCTATTTGAAAGCATAGCATTATTGGTCTTTGCCTATAAAACCAATTGCAAAGCATAAAGCAACAGATTTGAGATATATATGCCAGCTATCATTGATCCTCATTGTGCCTATTTATATAAATATTTTTGCCAATTTGCATTTACCTTGAGTGGATCACCTTGACAATGACGATCTTGACCACTCCATGCAGGTTCTCTCATCAATCCATTCATTACAGTGTTGCTACATTCTGCATCCATGGACATGAGCCATGAAGTAAAATCATCTGGAACTTTTACCTATAACCATTTTTGATAATCACTGTAAAGCCAATGCTAAGTTTTTAGCTTAGAGAATACGGAAAATGCATACAAACAAGGCAATGCTTGGACAGAATACTGGATTAGACAACTATGTATGTATGCCATGTATCTTACAGGAGGTCCTGGAACTATCAAGCGCAACCGTCTCAAGTCGTAGATGATCTACATTCATGCATTTTGGGGTGTGGCATAAATGACTCGTTTGTAAATCGTCCTGGTGATGGGCACATTTCTTTTAAAAGCATATATGATTGTGCTACACAGCGGCGTTTTTTGCACACCAGCTAGCCAGCTCGCTGGGCGGCCAGGCGTAGACGTCTGCACCACCTGGCAGTCACTGAGGCCCCGACCGCAGAGTGCCGGTCTCGCACGTGGTGCTGTTACACTGGTACCCGCAACCGCGCATCGGGCACACCTTCGTTCCCGTCCCTTGCGGGTGGACCTCCTTCTTGCAGCAGCCTGTTCTGAGACCTCAGCCTCGGACTCCATCCTGCCCTCAACTCTAACAATGCGTCTGTATATCGCAGTGGATGTCCGTGGGACAACTGACCTCTCGGAAGGGGCCAGTCCAACTAGGTCGCACTCGACTCCTGGTCCAACTATGTACCCCAGGAAGGCGGCTTTGTCTTGAAACAAACAGCACTTGCTAGGCTTCAGCTTGAGACCTGCGTCTCCCAACTTCTGAACTACCGCCTCCAAGTTGCCCCTTCAAAATCCTTCCCAAAACATATTATATCATCCAGGTACACCAAACATTGCTCCCATTGGAGGCCGCTTGCAAGTTCATTTGCTGCAGGACCTAACAATGTAAAACCTAAATTGAAATGGCCAATATTATCAAAGCCAGTATAATATTGTATTGCTTTATCATTTGTATCAAACATATCTATGTTCCATCTACTGCATTGAGTAAACACATCAGAATGGGTGAGCTCTTCTTTTTCAACCTCATAAACATTTTCAGAGTCTGTTGTCATAATTTCAGAGTCTGTTGTAACAATTTCAACTGAATTTCCCACATTTGCTATGTTGCATTCCTCTGTCATCTTTCTTTTTAAACTAGATCTGAACATTCTCCTGTCTTCTCTGGACACAGCAGACTGTGAAGGTTGTGCCTTTTTTGCAAACGACTGAGGGTACAGCATTATTTTTAAGATACTTTCTATTACTGGTCCCAAACTCTGTCTCCCTGAAATCAGTAGAAATAAAATGTTCTCTACAAACTATTTCTCGTCCTGTTTTTGGAGTCCATTTCTTTAAGATTGTTACAGCTAGAAAGTCGTGGATAATAAAGCTTACACATATTCTAATTTTGTGCTGGATTTGTTGAGAAATTTTATTTATACATGAATCCTTCTAAACCTTTATGATTATCGGAATAATCGTACATAATTTCTTCACCTTTGCTGATATCAATTTTAGAATAGACAAAGACCTGTTGATCACCGTGATTGTCTACGAATAATAATTTGGCATTTGGATGTAACTTTCAATGATTTATAGCAGAGGCATAATTTACAATCAGGTTGATACTTGTGATCTCTGGTTGGGTAAATCCCACCACCGAGGGTCCTCTGTTTCCACAGGTCTCCTCTTTGAGAGACAGATGTGGAAGTGATAAAGACTCTGTGTCTTTGGCCGGTCTTCTACTCTATTTATAAATATTTGCATTTTTGGCAGCTAATCCCTGACTTTGTGTTCTTTTTTTTAATGGTTTTGTATCTGGAATGAGCAGAATGGAGGTTTTTGTATTCGATAATCAATACGCATACCATAAAATGTCCCGACGATTGTTTATTGAAACATGTGCATTACAACACCAATCACCCTGCAATTTTCCTGGAGCTTCCAAAGTAAGGGATCTCTACTATCTATGTGTAACAAAAATCATTCTATGCAAGGTGAAAGTATAAAGCAGAAATAATATTTTAGGTATGGAACGTACTGAATACAAAACTTGAAACGTATACATTTAGTACAAGAAACCTAAACAGTTTTACAATGAATCCATGAAGACCAGTGTATTGATGTATTGGACCTCTTTATCTCCAACTCTAAACTTTGAAAAGGGATATACAAAGACACTTAAGAACTTTTTGCAATTGTTAAACTTAGAAATGTGACAATATTTACATCCCCATGAAAATGATTTTGTATATTGCTATAACACAGTATATGTAACAACTTGGTTTAATCTATTACAATTATTGTTCCTACAAACTTCATCATCTACATGTATACATTAGATAACAAAGGTGATACAATTAAATGTCCACCATTGCTCTTTGCATTTGCAAACTTGGAGTGATAACGCTGCACTGGCATATACACGGATGGCCCTTGTCTTATAAATTTATTGCTTTCCCACACAGTTATTGGTGATTTGTAGTTACTTTCCTCATTGTATGGAGCATACCATTTAACGTTTGCAATAACGTGTTTTTTTTTTTCCCCACTGACTGTGAACGTATGTCCTATAAATGCCATAATTTTACATGGACGTATTTCAGTATCAAAGTCGATGTTTCCATTATCATCTGTCCATGAAGCTATTCCATATCAATCTGAGCGGCCATACAATTCTGTTCCATACAACTCATTTCCAATGTGTATATGGTCATATTCCTTACCTGTCAAGAAAAAGGTGGTTGCAGAGATGTTACTTTCCCTATATAGTGCAGCATACATGTTTTTCAAGCATATTAATTCATGGGCTTTAAAACAGTAAACACGTTTTAATACCTCTTGTTAAACTTATGCAATCGAGGGATGACCAACTTGCAACACAATCTTATTGCTTGCCCACGGGGGTGGTTATGATATTCATGGTCATGGTTTGTGTTTTGCTCTGTTGGGTGTCATTACATCATTTAAAAGGCCCAACTGTTGGCTTTTTTCAATATTCCTCAACATTCCTCAACAATCCTCATCATCTGTACTTGAATTTCCTTTTTATTTGTTTGAAATTGACAACAGAATAATTATGGTCATTGGATATGGCAGGTGGACTCGCAGGTTTGATTATTGTATCTATTGGCATTTTTTCTTCCTGTGGAAAATTGTTTAATAGATTTTTTAAATAGTCAGAAAACCCTAAATTATTTCTATATTGTTGAGGACGTGGATCAAAATCTAAATCATCACTGCCTATTTTAAGATCTTCAGCCTTGCATGGTGAGCCTGTCAGTTTTTTTGCTTTATGAAATGTTTGCAATTTTGGTTGCACGTTTCTTCTGTTGTCACACTCCCACATCTACTGTCACATAGCGCCCAGAGGACGGTCTGTACATGTTCACAATGAGCATCAGGCCCTGGCCAGCTCCACAATCACACACTGAGCTTCTTGAAGGACCCCGTGCTTATCCAGACTTATATCTATGAAATAAGTTAATCCTTTTCTCATTTCTGAAAAATGTTTTGCATGAATAAAAACTATATCATCTTCTTCACAGTAGCGCACATAACTCAAAAACCTCTCCTTATACATATCCTTGCATTTTTCGTTCAGTGTTGAGTTAAACTGGTCTAAATATGGGTCTTGAGATGTTACCAAAACAAAGTTGTCGTTTCTTCTATAAGGCCATCAAAACTTGATCTTATGGATGACCACTTTTTGGGGCTAAAAAATATGCATAGGAGGGGTACAGATAAAAAAAGTTCAACACTAAACCCAGTAGGTGGAAAATAAAATAAAAAAAATAATATTTCACAAATATGCCATGGCAGGGGAAATAAAAAAAAATTAAAAAAATCAGTTATCATATTTGCAGTAGCATTGTTATGATCTATTTTATTGGGATACCAATATCAGTCCTTGTGTAACAAGCGGGGCCAGATCGCAGTGCTGGTGCTTACTATTACTATTGCTATGCTAATTACGGTGGTAAACCCGAATCAGGAATTAATATGTTTGCGGCCCCGTTTCCCAGTCAGTATTTTTGTCAATCTTTAGAAATGAATAAAGACCATGAGACCCACCAGTTGCTGATGTTGACCTTCAATACATCGTCATTTGACACGTCGATGTGATTGAGTAAAGTTGCTATAGTGTCAGCTTCCTCCACGCCAATGACTCTGCATTGTTGGACATCTTTTTCAGTGATTAATTTACAGTTAATAAAGAATTTGTTGGCCATTGCTTTGGTTAGACGCTACTGAAAAGCCCGGATGTTAGCAGACGCTTTTGGTTAGCCTAGATCAACACAGGGTAAGGTTCGTGTGCGTGTGAATAACACGTGAGTGACTACCTTTTTGAGATGTAAAATTGAAGACACCATTCACATCATGTAAAATTGACGACACTGATAACATTTCCGTAAACAATCAAGTTCTGTTTTTATTTGTTTTTATGAATGGAGTGAGTAAATCGTCGGAAGATGAAATAAAAAAAACATATGTGAGATTTGTGGTTGTAGATCGTCGGGGTATTTAAAAAAGAAGGAAGTATGTGCTTTTATTTTATATCGGGGTGTTTTTTAGCTCATCGTCGGAATGGTCATCCATAAGATCAAGTTATGATCGCCTAACTCTCTAATCTGAAACAATATTAACAGGTTATTGTTTTTGTGTTGGTCAATGTGTATTTTATCCTCATTTTCATTCCATTAACGATGGGTACTTTTCTTGAAACAGAAGATATTACATGTACAAATTACCATTAAAAGAAATCTAAATGCAAAATTATTAATGGATAATAAATAATGCTTTCCTGCTGACTTTCACTCTGAGGCTGGGCACATCTCATATTTTTTCTTGATAGCTTAGTTGGTGTATCTCCAGTTAGCACTCTGATATCCACCCAACGTCATACAACAACATATTTGCTAGATCATATGAATCTAAAATTATACTTATGAAAAATATCTGGAGAAGTTAACAGTATATACATACTTGTGATATAAAATAACTATAGCTCAGAATGCAGGAAGACTTTGAAAGTGCAGAAACTCTTTACAAGAAAGTTTTTCAGGATTATGATCGGAAGATTGAGAATATCCATTCATCTGTTGTGAAGGAAAAGAAGAAAGTATTAGATGAAATATAGAGAGTTATACAAGCTCATGCTATACAATGTAACAAAAAGGCAAAATTGGATGTTGATGACATTTTTAAAAACTTAAAGAATTTTAATGACAATGAAATCGCGTTCAACAAAATGAAATATGATTTAAAGGTTTCTTTCCCCTTTTTTTATCTCTAGCCTTTTCGCAAATTAAGCAACATGACTTGTTATCTACGTTAACTCTGTCCTCTTTTTTCTTTGGGATCTCTGAATTCCTCCTGTTTTAAATGCTTTTGTGAATTTACATCAAGCTCTAATTCACGTTTGTGTGTGTATCTACTTCTACAAGATCTGTGACATTTTGGTCCTTTACCTAGAAAGGAATCTTTGTTGTGAATGCAACTGCTCAGTCTTACATAAACCTCATCTTCTTTTATTTTGGTTGCATTAAAGAAAGTATCATAGCCTTTTGTCAGTGAGATTATGCAGATCATCATCAGATTTACACTGACAAATAATGCACTTTGTGAAGTCTGTTTCTACAGATACTCTAGACTTTAGAGATATAACAGCAGGATCCATTGTCATTATTCAAATAATATTTGTTCACTTACTAGCAAGAATTAGTAAATAAGCATTTTTGCAAGCTCACCTCCATTATGTTTTTTTTCATATACACTTAGATGTCTTACCATTTTTACACAGAAATGTTGAAATTAGAGACATCCCCAACCGAAGTTTATCTATTGTTTGTTCTATCTATTGTATTTGTTGTTTATCTATACACATTATCAGAGTTCCGCAATGTGACCTCATTTCCGGCTTGGGGAGTAAACAAAACAAATCTTCACTTCCGTATTCATATTGTGCACTCATATTTCTAATATTTATACTGGATATCTTTGTTATATAACGTTGACAATTACAAATAGCATTATTTTATAATACAGGGTCCCCAGAATTTCCACCTGAGTTCACTGTGCTCATCCCATAGTGATGATTTTGATTGTGACACTGTCAGAAGTTGAAGGTTATTGATTTCTTCTTCTGAAAGAGTTAGAGCTTGCAGGAGGTCGCATGTGTTTGCTGGATGATCCAGCCGTTTTCCCCATTTGGTGTCAATGGAGCAGGAGGTAATTCGGGATCTGCCGGCTGTCAGGTGCTACACTTCTTAACAAGTCCATCAAATCATCATCTGCTTTCTTTTCCCGAAGAGACTTCACCTGCGGTTTGCTTGATGCGAGGTGCCTCATGGACTTGCTGTGCTGTTCACCACCTTGACATATACCATTTAAATTGTTGCATTTTTCAAGTCTTTTTAAAACTAATGATTTTTTTGTAATGTTATTTTAAAACCACTGACGCTATCTCATCTTCATATATCCATGGCTATATAAGCGTATATAGATACAATACATGGACCTGTAAATCAAAGGCAGTGTAAAGTATAAATTTGTGAAACTGAGGATGACAATCATTAAACTTTTTTACACTTCAAATCAGTCAATCAGTATTGATTTGTACAAAAAGATCCAAATAACAGTATCTTTACCCTTGAGAATGGTTAACAAATTTGCATATTTTCAACTATACACTGTTTCATATAAAGGAAAACAACTTCTTACCAGCCATATACATATTACACGTATGGTCCATGGAGGTTTTCTGACTAATGTGAATGTTGACAACATCAGTATAAGTTGTTCCTATCTTGTAGGTTTCGCCTTCTATTATGTTAATTGATGGCAAGTCAGCGTTAGCGTCAGCAGCATTATCAACCCTGAAATAAAATTAAACAGATTTGCCAATAACTTATGTGTAGCCTTAAAATTTAAACAAATCTGAAACAACATGGAGCTGAAATGGTGTTATGACTGCGCTGGGCATTTAAAAATATTCTTGTAGTTGTTAAACCCAAAACTCACTATTTTTGCATTTCTCCACTAAACATACAACTTTTCCATTTACAAAATGAAACAGTTTAAACCCCCAAAGTGTCAAAACTAACATGAGTGCTTCAAATTCAAGAAGAGACACAAGACACATCACGTCCTAAGACGAAATGTATACAGCAAAGACTATTTCATTTACAAAAATTATTGTTTGTGTTCAATATTAATCTAATATCACTCTATTCTCAAGTCATAGAATTCCTTGCGAGTCATAAGTGTCTTATTTTGTACTCTCAGCAGCAGTCACCTGCCTTAGATGGATATAGTTATATTTCAGCTTCCTGAGTTATTCATTCAGTGACAAATTCCCATGATATGTTACAAGCTATACGTTACATGCTATAAGTCTACTCACCACACAGACCAAAACGCCAATATTCTTTCTGATAATAGCTATAAGCACGCGGGCAGAAGATTCTAGAAGAAGTACTATATTTAAACGTAGTTACATATAATAACGTATAACTGACATAGACTGGCCTTCATTATCTTAGACAACCATTATGTCAGAATAATATTTATAACAAAATATTTTTCTATTTGCACTATGAACGTGATATTGTTTGAACATATTGTGAAATTTAATCACATCAAAAATGTAAACAAAAATTTTGTTAAAAAAATGTTTATAAAAACGTCATCGTTTCGTGTATTACCTTAGTTACTGAAGCACCTGCCAACATTGGAACGTTCCACGGTTGTTTTTTTGGTCACAATGAGAGGTCACGGGAGACAGCTCCCCGCACCCTTGTGCTTGCTTATCATTAGTCCGCTTTCTTTTTCTCTGCTAACCGGCATTTTCCCCTCATCGGCTCCTCGCAAGCAGATTCGTCCTCCATCGTCCACTGTGATCCCCATATCTGTAAAAATTAATTTGCATTCAACTGTTTAAGTGGCGGCCCACCAGATTACTCAACTCCAATTCAATCCACTATTTACAACAATAAAAACAGACATCTAGACGCCATCACTTGCCTTGGTCTTCCAGTGATTTTCTGTAGCTCATGTTGATTTTCTCGTTATTTAACTGGGCAATCAATCTGACCATGAATAAAAAATTCCTTGGTTTCATTTGGTTCAGGCTTCTGGTTTGCCTCACCAGCCCCGAAAAAAATTCTTCTGCCACCTACAATTATTATCTAAGCTATAACATGGTATATTTTTGTACTCTTTTTTTGATTTCACAGACACACAAAAAAAAAGACTTTCTTTATTTTAAGATGAGCCAGATAAAATACTCAAATGTGGTCTGGTACCTTCGTGTTTGTGTTGGCTAGTTCTGCCCCACACCACTTCTCATTAAATACCTGTTACATGTATCAACATATATCTACATTTTAAATAACATACCTATCTGTCAACCAGAAATACCTCTTCGACCTGGTCACGGGATGAATATTTTTTACGAGCCTCCTCATCGCTCAGACGCTTGCCATCTTCCAGTTCTGGCATCGGTATCTGCAATTTTTTTTCCTTTGCTAATTGTAGGTTATCAAGGGTTGCCTTGGCCAGCATCCCATGGTTGGGGCCCAGTTTTCCTCCAAGATAGATCTTGGCAAATCGTGCGCACTGGCCACTGAAGGTAAATGTATATATAGGTGTCATAAAGTGGACGAAAGTTACTTTCTAGCTTTGGTTCTGTCCGCGTCGGTTCGTTTGTAGGAAATAAACAGGCTGATAACTCGAACACTACTTGAGCTGTGTTGTTCTTAATGCAATATAACAACAATTTAATTTGTAAACTTTACGAAATCATATCCTGTCACAATTCACAAGCGTTCTCCAGATAGCGTCTGACGCTGACCTGTCTACATTGGTAAAGTTAGTGCGCTAGAAAATGCCAAAATGTGGTTGACGTCAATTGTGGAATTGTGAAAACACTGGAATAGTAAAGTAAACTTACCTTGAATTGATGTGACAATCAATATGTCTGTCTTTAAATAGTGGGCTGTTGCCAATATGATAATGTGGTCGGCCCACGTCTTATCTCTTGACATATTATGACCATACTCCTCAAGGTCCACAAATTCTGCCACATCAATGGGACCATCAGCACCCTGACAAAGCAATAACAAAGACTAAATTTATTAATACCAATAACAGGCTGTCATTGTTGTATGATTAAGTATAATATGGTATTAAAATTACAGTTAATATAATATTGTATAAAGAAGGAAATTCGATATAAAATTACATATAGACGTGGATGTTCCAGTAGATATTCAACTGCAGCTTTTTTTAGCTGGCTTGGCGACTTAGTAACAGCACTCAGCAACAGCTGATCGCTCACTGCATTAAAAAAACAGTTCCCGTCACCTTTGGGAGAAATGAAAGATTTGTAAAAAATTTAGTTCCCTAAAAAATACCAGCATTCAAAGCTGATGTCGGATTCAATCAATGGTTTCTACACTGGCTTACATACAAATAATTGCATTCTCTAGTCCTGTCTGGGCTTGTTCTTAAAGCTATCTAGCTTTTTTTATTGAATTTTAAACAAATTGCGTGATACCAAAACAGACATTGGTCACATTGGATGGAGCTTGAAGCAAAGTTTTTCACATTGTCAATGCAAACGTGATGACAAATTGAACATACATAGGAGAAAGGTTTTGAATTTGTGTTAGCACTCTTTAATACTTGAATGACATTGTTATTTTCTTCAAAACTTAGATCAAGTGTTAGCGATTCTAGCACTTTAATGTCATGAATATCATCTTTAATAGTATCATTTTCAATAGAAGTACCTGCAGTTGACACTGCTGAACAAACATTTTGTACAGCTGCGTTAGCATCTGCCAATAAGACATTTTTCTCGTCTAAACGTACTTGTTGGACATTGGCCCGAGAATATTTTTTCCTAATGGATTTTACAACATTAGTTGGTCTGTACTGAGGAAACCATATTTCTTTAAATACATACTTCTCAAAAAAACTCTTCAAAGACATCTTTGTTTCTGCCCAGAAGATCAATTCGCTCTATGTTTTGCTTCATTTTGAAAGACAATCACAAAATCACACCATTTCCTATTCGTTATGCCAAGCTGGCCCTGTACTTGGTAATCGAAATCATGAGAGCGTTTTAATATAAAATCTGGATTTAAATACGGTAATATGGGTAGTTGGTCTATCATACTCTGTTTGGTTACAGGACTTTAAAATTCGACAAGGCCTTTACCATGACAGTGGCAAGAGACGATCAAATCTGGACTTGCTCCCAGGTAAACATCCTTTTGGTCTATGAATAAACCACATCAAGACACCTCAACGTTCACATGATGACCATGCGAGAGTGTTTCTTTACGTCCAGATAATCCTAATTCAGTTATCAGTGATTGCGAGCAGAATCTATGGCTTGAACCACTGTCCAATAATGCAAATGTCTCTACTGATTTGTGACCTGATTTAGATTTCACCTTTACGGCAACTATTGGCAATGCTGCAATTGTTGAAGGTTGATGTTGTTCTCCCATGCCTTAGTTTCTTTAAAACGTTTTATTCTATCTTCTGCCTCGGCTTCATTCACAGAGCTTTGTATTTCTCTAAACCAAGAATCCAAGTTGAATGATAACTTCATAATGTTTGAGGTAGATTTCAAGCAAGGGTATAGTACCTACATTTCCTTCTCGGTCTAAAACACATTTGTATACTAAGTTTAATGACATTACCAAAATGCATATACCAATGAACACTTTCATCCTGATCTTCCTTGTTTGTTAAATGGCTAGCGACCCATTCCTTCACAGCTTTGGTTGTGTGAAAATCACACAAGGCTATTTGAGAATCTGCCGTATGTGGGAAAAATATTAGAATCTATAAATTCTCCATCAGTGTTTGTATCTATACACAAGTCATCAACTTTATTTCTTGAAAGATAACAGGCAATCCCATACTCATTACATGTATCATGATCAAAGTATAATGATCCAAATATTCATGGTTACTCATAGCTGCGTTTACAATAATAAATTTAAAAATATACCTTTAAAAATTGACTTGATCGCTTTAATTTGCGCTTTGTCGCAATCCACCATTCATTCCATCATCTCAAAATGGCTAAACATTCTGCGATTGTATCGTGTTGCTGGTTTTCAGTGATAAATATCCCAGCACATTGATAACCACAATTTGTTTTTACTGCAAGTTGGAAAAGTGGCGTGTCCTTGGATGTAACGTTATGTGTCGAGTCCAACAAGACGAAGTCTCCATATTGCTCAAGTCGGTGTTTTTGGAAATCTGGTTGGAACACCAAATGCTCTTTTCCAGACAAGGTTGAGTACACAAAATAATACATATAGTTGCTGAGGTGTGTTGAATAATAGATTACTAAATTCAACTGAAGCATCCTTACTTGTTTTCTTCATAAACATAAGTTACTTTCTTTACATCAATTTTTTTTCACAGGATTTCACTAGTATTCATTCTATGATAAAAATGAAAAAAATAAAAATCAAGTGCATTAAAATGGAAAGTACTTTTTCTATTTACACAATTCATGTTTTGAACATCAGCATAGCTGCTTCCCAGCTACAGGTATAAATCATTTAATGTTGTGTTACTTAAGCTGATTTTGTTTTTCCCTTAACACACATATTGTAAACATATTATACATACGTTAAAGGCTCCGAACATGTACAATCTTCAGTCACGAGCAACACCATGCACTGTACACTACCTGTCTTAATGATGCGCAAATAAAAACAATTTTATACACGCCACACTCATCACATATCCTCATAATACAGTCCAGTGGAGCATACTTGCATCCTTTGGGACATGGGCACATGCAACTGGCACAGAGGGTTTCCTTTGTGACATCGGCACTGAGCACCCCTGAGACATTTGATACACAATTCCACATTTGCACATATGTTGCAAAGGCAAACATTTTTGTGGATTTCGTGTTTTCTCTTGACTGTTGCTGG
>JAGTTF010005504.1:47656-61391 GCA_019095985.1 Streblospio benedicti | reverse complement strand
AGTTGTTGCTAATATTAATGTTTAACAACAAGATACATGCCAACTGTACCGCCAGCTCCCCCAGGACTATATATCAACATCTCTTAGTAAGGAAAACTTCAGCAGCTGGTGCGACAACAACCTCTTCAGCAGCGGCGGCAGGAGCAGTTTCCCTCAATACAAACACATGAGCAGTGGACAGTGTGTGGACTGGGAGTGGCTGATGGAGAAAGCTTATAGCCATACAATACAATATACATTTGATATAGCGCCAAGCAGAATGAACAAATATTATCGCAGGCGCTTTGCAACATACAAACTAAAATTGAATAAATAAATGTGTTTTAAGGTTTCTTCTAAATACATCTAATGAACTGATAGATCTAAGTTTAAGTGGTAGTTGGTTCCATTCCTTAGGGGCTTGTACAGAGAACGATCTTTCGGCTAGTGTTAATTTCTTAATAAATGGTACCTGTAACTTAAGTTCACAATCAATGTTGGACCTGAGTGATCTTACTGACATAGACCTAAATAGTAATAGTTCCTTTAAATAACCTGGAGCCTCACCATGTAGACATTTATGTGTCAAAACAAGAATCTTGTATTTTATCCTTAATCTGATAGGTAACCAATGTAACTGCTTTAAGCAGGCAGTCGCACTATCCATTTTACTCTTATTTAACACAGTCTTTGCCGCGAAATTTTGTACACGCTGCAGTTTCATAATCTCTTGTTTTGGCAAGCCAATGAAAAGTGCATTACAATAATCTAAGTGTGAAATGACTAATCCAAGAATTACTTGAACACAAGCACCTTGTGATAGATATTGCCTAATGTTTCTAATTTTCATTAAATTAGCCATTGCTAATCTGCATTTCCTCTTAATATGTCCTTTGAATGATAAATTTTCATCTAGGTCTACGCCTAAATACTTAATACTGCCTGAACGCGAGACTTCACACTCATTAATCCTTAGTTTAGTTGTAATACATTTTTTAAGTTGTTGTTGTGTACCAAACATTATAAATTCAGTCTTTGAGTCATTCATTTTAAGACGATTGATTTCCATCCAATCTCTTGTAGTTATGCACATTGTATTATAGAAAAACCCTAGTCTGATTGTTCTTCATAAGGGCTCTTCATGTAAAATCTTGTCTGGCTCTTGGGATGATATGTCTCACAACTTGGGGTCGTGAGTTCGGATCACGTCAGGGCCACTTGTATGTAAAAATGGGATGTCTCTTCCATGTTTCTGCAGTGGCTGATCCTGACAGAGTGAGAATAAAATTGCAATCTTGTATGTTCTTGCTCTCTCCAATCCTACAGAGTGGTAAGTAACAAGGCCAGAAAAAGCATTCTACTGTTACTCTCACGGGATATAGATCTTTGGGGTACAAGCCTAAGGTCTTCCAATATAAAGGATTATGGTTACTCAACCTTCAGGTACACTCATATAGAACGACAAGGTATATCATGTTTGTTTTATCAATAAATATGCGGAAGTTCGATGTATCAGAACCTAAGTTAATTAATTTGATATCCACGTATAAGGATGACAAATGGCAGGAATCATCCTTGGCATAACAGTGTGATATATATACATGTGTGGCAATCAGCCACATGATCCCATAATGATTGCAAAAGTGTGGATCCGTTAAATAAAGCCAAGGTCACGCATGCTCAGTGTGACCGCATTCCATTGATATTTACATCTGTCACGCCACAACAAACAAGTCATGTGACCACGATATTTGCATTATGCAAATGAGATTAGCATGGCCACAATCCGTCGCCATGCTATAGTCAGTCGCTGCACACTGGTTTGGCGGGCAGCGTGTCTCCCCCCACTCTGCGGCAATGTTATTGTCTGCGCACTGACGCCCGTGTCTCTCTGGGGTGTATGAAAATAATTGTCAGGCTTTCCTTTTAGTTTATGAATGCAAAAACCCATGGATATCATTCTTCAATTGTTCATTGTCATTATCCTGTTGTTACAATTTTATGCAATTATAGAGTGCTGTTTGTGAATAGACAACAGTGTTGGAACGATATTCGTATGTGGTGATCACTGAAATGTGTTGGTTTACTGCCAATGATCAGTAAATTTTCTAAAACAGATCATTCATTTATACATCATTTTAAGGAATGTCATTATAAAATATGCAGTTATAAATTATATGTGTGTATGTGTTTGTAGGGTGGTGTTAATTGCATAATTGTATGTGGCCGTGCTGCGGATCGATCATCCGACATTTAATCATACCAACCAACAGTGCAACCAACATGGGCCAGAACCAATCAACAGTGCAATATGGCATTGTAGCGTTTTACAGACAGTATTCGCTTTCTTCATGTCAGTTCGGACCTTTACTTCCCACGATATACATCCATGGCACCAGCCCTCAGAACTGACGACAGTTCTTAAGCTACGGAGGTAAGTGTAAGGATGACTCACAACGGTCACCAT
The DNA here is from genome assembly GCA_019095985.1 of Streblospio benedicti. Taxonomy (NCBI): domain Eukaryota; kingdom Metazoa; phylum Annelida; class Polychaeta; order Spionida; family Spionidae; genus Streblospio; species Streblospio benedicti. The sequence goes on along the minus strand of JAGTTF010005504.1, from coordinate 58,945 downwards.
AAATACACGGCAATAGTTATATTATCATTGAGTAGAATTAGAGAACAAGAGAGTTTGCGGCCATACATTCGACATTCCATTTCTCATTACGACGTCACTCATTATATTTGAATATATATTATGAATGGTTTTAAAACATCCTTATATGATAACTTCACGCTGGTCCATATGACAGAAGCGCAAAGGGCAAGTTTCTTGATTATACATTTGAAGGACCCTGCCAGTAAGGTGGTCACTCATTATACTTGACATCACCAACCCTGGATGTGATGAGCAGCTCGCCTTGAGCCTCAAGGATGCGGCAGTAAGGGAAAGTGACCAGGCGGTGGCCTCAGAGGAACAAAATGTCCCATTCCACCTCGACTAACGTCAAATTCTCAATGAGGCACCCGTGAGTAGAATAATCACCAAGAGGAACCAGAGGAGATAGGATGTCGGCTAATACACATTGGAGTATACATAAAATATGTGTATACGTAATTATAACATCTCTCATTATGGCATCAATGGGAGGCCTCACCAATCAACAAGATTCCCAGGATCAGCGTCATCTTCCCCCATGTTCCAGCGGGCCGCCTTCACCAGGCCGGCCCAGCAGTGCTATTAGTGCATCATGAACATCTCGACATTACGTCTGTCAAATCGACTTCCAAATGGGCCCGGTCTCATGACTGTGAAAGTTCAACAAATGAACCGTACGCGTCACTTGATATCGACAACATCATGTCTTGTGATAAGACCAGTAACTGAATGGCAAGTGAAACAGAACCTTAAGGAACCATCCTCACATATGAGTTTTCAATGCGTCTTAGTCCTAGTACAGGGCCGTCGTCGCACCTTAAGGGTGGTCCGACAAAATGCGCACCGTAGGCATGAAAGCAATTGTATGTAGTTTCCGTAAGGCTATGGGGGTCAGGGGGGCATGAATAGAATTTCAACACAAATGATGCAATTTGAGAGCTATTTTTCTTTCAAACAAATTACTTTGCTATGACCACTCCCACATGGGCGATAATGGAGGCATCCTACGATTTTTTCGTGCCTTTCGGCTTTTATAAATGATAAATAATACTACCTGTGTATCAAATTAAATCCATCTTGCCTTCAAATTCATTAATGCATTATTTTTAGACATTTTGAGCCTAAACAAGAACATATTTGAACTTTAAAGTTATAAACTATGATTTAGTTTTGTTCTGTAAATTGAAACGAAACTTTGCTCGTGTCCGACATTCCGTGCATATTATCAAATGAACCCCACATATGCCCTGTTACAAAAAAGCTTTTCTCACGTGACCATAATAACAGACAAAAGACTGGTCATTTAAGGGCACTGATCACTTAGTCAAGCTATATATAAGTCTCTGGAAGTTACGCACACCTGCGCTAAATTGCAGAAGGGTTAGTCTGTTTTATTATGATTACATATTACGTTATTACGCAATAAACTCTTGAAAAATAGTGGTCCGACAAATGTTGGGTGTCGGGCGGAGTGCGGCGATCCCTGTAGTATATCAGGTGAGTCAATTTATAGGGGATATACGACATTTATTATATAAGCGAATTACATGAGTGCCTGGCTAGAATATGACTATGCACGGTGAATCACAACATCCATGCAACGCCCGTGCTTGCGGCCAACACTTGTCATCGGGACATTCATAGGCGTGGAACTCATAACGTCCCCGCCCGTGTGGGCAACTTCACTGTAAAACTAGAAATATTCGCAGCCATTAATTTGTGGTTTCATGATATGTCGACCGCGTATCAAGGTGTCATCATCATATAAATGCAATCGGTGCCTCGGGATATTCATGTGTAAAGTAGAAAATACATATATATATATATATATATAGACAGTACCAGTAACAGAAGGCATGTACTCAAGATCTAACTTGAAACACTTGTTTGCCTAACCATGAAAATTAGAATTAAGAGGGTTCATTGGGTCATCTTGTTTGAACTAACACAGATGGTACCCGCCAGGGGGGTAAAAAAATCGTTTCACTTAGTCCACTTTACCCATCCCTACACAGTACATGAACTTCACAACATCACAATCAATGTTGGACCTGAGAGATCTTACTGACATTGACCTAAATAGTAATAGTTCCTTTAAATAACCTGGAGCCTCACCATGTAGACATTTATGTGTCAAAACAAGAATCTTGTATTTTATCCTTAATCTGATAGGTAACCAATGTAACTGCTTTAAGCAGGCAGTCGCACTATCCATTTTACTCTTATTTAACACAGTCTTTGCAGTTTTATAATCTCTTGTTTTGGCAAGCCAATGAAAAGTGCATTACAATAATCTAAGTGTGAAATGACTAATCCAAGAATTACTTGAACACAAGCACCTTGTGATAGATATTGCCTAATGTTTCTAATTTTCATTAAATTAGCCATTGCTAATCTGCATTTCCTCTTAATATGTCCTTTGAATGATAAATTTTCATCTAGGTCTACGCCTAAATACTTAATACTGCCTGAACATGAGACTTCACACTCATTAATCCTTAGTTTAGTTGTAATACATTTTTTAAGTTGTTGTTGTGTACCAAACATTATAAATTTTACAGAGACATGTTGAACTGTCTGGCATATTGTAGTATAGAAAAACCTAGTCTGAAAACGAGCGGGCTCTTCATAAACGGGCTCTTCATATATGTTGACGCGATCTTGTATGTTCTGGTTCTCTCCATGTTTGCTGCTGATCCTACAGAGTGGTAAGTAACAAGGCAGGAAAAAGCATTCTACTGTACTCTCACGGGATATAGATCTTTGGGGTACAAGCCTAAGGTCTTCCAATATAAAGGATTATGGTTACTCAACCTTCAGGTACACTCATATAGAACGACAAGGTATATCATGTTTGTTTTATCAATAAATATGCGGAAGTTCGATGTATCAGAACCTAAGTTAATTAATTTGATATCCACGTATAAGGATGACAAATGGCAGGAATCATCCTTGGCATAACAGTGTGATATATATACATGTGTGGCAATCAGCCACATGATCCCATAATGATTGCAAAAGTGTGGATCCGTTAAATAAAGCCAAGGTCACGCATGCTCAGTGTGACCGCATTCCATTGATATTTACATCTGTCACGCCACAACAAACAAGTCATGTGACCACGATATTTGCATTATGCAAATGAGATTAGCATGGCCACAATCCGTCGCCATGCTATAGTCAGTCGCTGCACACTGGTTTGGCGGGCAGCGTGTCTCCCCCCACTCTGCGGCAATGTTATTGTCTGCGCACTGACGCCCGTGTCTCTCTGGGGTGTATGAAAATAATTGTCAGGCTTTCCTTTTAGTTTATGAATGCAAAAACCCATGGATATCATTCTTCAATTGTTCATTGTCATTATCCTGTTGTTACAATTTTATGCAATTATAGAGTGCTGTTTGTGAATAGACAACAGTGTTGGAACGATATTCGTATGTGGTGATCACTGAAATGTGTTGGTTTACTGCCAATGATCAGTAAATTTTCTAAAACAGATCATTCATTTATACATCATTTTAAGGAATGTCATTATAAAATATGCAGTTATAAATTATATGTGTGTATGTGTTTGTAGGGTGGTGTTAATTACATAATTGTATGTGGCTGTGCTGCGGAGCGATCATCCCACATTTAATCCATACCAACCAACAGTGCAACCAACATACCAATCAACAGTGCAATATGTCGCAACGTACAGACAGTATTCGCTTTCTTCATGTCAGTTCGGACCTTTACTTCCCACGATATACATCCATGGCACCAGCCCTCAGAACTGACGACAGTTCTTAAGCTACGGAGGTAAGTGTAAGGATGACTCACAACGGTCACCATAAATACACGGCAATAGTTATATTATCATTGAGTAGAATTAGAGAACAAGAGAGTTTGCGGCCATACATTCGACATTCCATTTCTCATTACGACGTCACTCATTATATTTGAATATATATTATGAATGGTTTTAAAACATCCTTATATGATAACTTCACGCTGGTCCATATGACAGAAGCGCAAAGGGCAAGTTTCTTGATTATACATTTGAAGGACCCTGCCAGTAAGGTGGTCACTCATTATACTTGACATCACCAACCCTGGATGTGATGAGCAGCTCGCCTTGAGCCTCAAGGATGCGGCAGTAAGGGAAAGTGACCAGGCGGTGGCCTCAGAGGAACAAAATGTCCCATTCCACCTCGACTAACGTCAAATTCTCAATGAGGCACCCGTGAGTAGAATAATCACCAAGAGGAACCAGAGGAGATAGGATGTCGGCTAATACACATTGGAGTATACATAAAATATGTGTATACGTAATTATAACATCTCTCATTATGGCATCAATGGGAGGCCTCACCAATCAACAAGATTCCCAGGATCAGCGTCATCTTCCCCACATGTTCCAGCGGGCCGCACCTTCACCAGGCCGGCCCAGCAGTGCTATTAGTGCATCATGAACATCTCGACATTACGTCTGTCAAATCGACTTCCAAATGGGCCCGGTCTCATGACTGTGAAAGTTCAACAAATGAACCGTACGCGTCACTTGATATCGACCACATCATGTCTTGCGATAAGACCAGTAACTGAATGGCAAGTGAAACAGAACCTTAAGGAACCATCCTCACATATGAGTTTCAATACGTCTTAGTCCTAGTATATCAGGTGAGTCCGACAAAAATTTAGGCAGGCAATTGTATGTACCGACATTTAGGGGGGCATGAATAGAATTTCAACACAAATGATGCAATTTGAGAGCTATTTTCTTTCAAACATGACTTTGCTATGACCCTCCCCATGGGCGATAATGGAATATGATTTTTTCGTGCCGCGGCTTTTATAAATGATAAATTACTACCTGTGTATCAAATTAAAATCCATCTTGCCTTCAAATTCATTAATGCATTATTTTTAGACATTTTGAGCCTAAACAAGAACATATTTGAACTTTAAAAGTTATAAACTATGATTTAGTTTTGTTCTGTAAGTGAAACGAAACTTGCTCGTGTCCGACATTCCGTGCATATTATCAAATGAACCCACATATGCCCTGTTACAAAGCTTTCTCACGTGACCATAATAACAGACAGCAAAGACTGGTCATTTGTCAAGCTATATATAAGTCTCTTCATAAATTATGTCTGTGGGGTATTATGATTACGCGTTATTACGCAATAAACTCTTGAAAAATAGTGGTCCGACAAATGGTGTCGGAGCGGTGCGACGTCCTCGTAGTATATCAGGTGAGTCAATTTCATATTTAAATACATGAGTGCCCTATGCACGGTGAATCACAACATCCATGCAACGATAGGCCAACACTTGTCATCGGGACATTCGTCATAGGCGTGGAACCATAACGTCCCCGCCCGTGTGGGCAACTTCACTGTAAAACTAGAAATATTAGCCATTAATTTGTGGTTTCATGATATGTCGACCGCGTATCAAGGTGTCATCATCATATAAATGCCATATGCCTCGGGATATTCATGTGTAGTAGAAAATACATATATATATATATATATATATAGACAGTACCCAATAACAGAAGGCATGTACTCAAGATCTAACTTGAAACACTTGTTTGCCTAACCATGAAAATTAAAATTAAGAGGGTTCATTGGGTCATCTTGTTTGAACTAACACAGAGATGGTACCCGCCAGGGGTAAAAAATCGTTTCACTTAGTCCACTTCACCCATCCCTACACAGTACATGAACTTCACAACAAAATATGACACCGGAACCTTCAACCACTGCTAAGATCTCAGAAAAAAAATGACACACAGTGACGTACAGTGCCCGTCGCAGCATGAGGATACTGATACGACAAAGTGGAATCTGATAGCGCACTGCAACGTTTTTTTACCAGACACCCACCCACCAGGAGGTCGGTCGGTAGATTTATGGGGACAATTGGGTAACCAGATACTTAAAGATGAGACAAGCCAACAGCCGGCCGAATCCAGGATCCCAGGCGTAAACAATCTGTCGACGCCTGCTCCTTCTAATGGGCCATTATTCCGTCCAGAGCGTCCAGAGCGATGTGTTATTTGATGAGTTTTCAGGAGACTAGAATGTTGATCAGTTATCGCGTGGAAAGAACAATGACATTAAATATCGGGTGAGCATTCAAACAGTTCTGTAAGAAACATCACTTGGGCCTCGAAAGTGAGTTCATTGTTTAATATAAAAATGGAAGTATGTTAAAATAAGCTTTCCTTGACATATTTGTAATAATAATTGAGCTGTATCTATATCTGGCACGATTTTCCTGGACACCTCGTCAAATGAGTAGCGTTCGAACTTGGTACATTCGATGTGTGTAAAAAAAAAGAGTCAGTTTTAGTCAGTTTAGAGGTCTGGATTGATTACTTCAATCGTTGAATAAATGAATTACAGTTAAGCATACACTATCGCCAATGTAAGGAATCGGTGAGATCATAGTTCTCTCACATGTCTTTGCTATTGATTGCTATTGCTATGATTCTGGTGTTCTTGATTTGTCGAACACGCGGGCACGAGGCAGCCAACTGTACTGCCCCTTGACGTCCTGGCAGCCCGGTCGACATCTGACTATTCCGTAAGTCAACCACAATTGCAGGAGTAAAGTTTAATAAAAGGAGTTCAATCTTGATGAGACATACTTAAATTCTGGCTGCCAGGATTTGCAAATCTATCTTATATCATGTTTAATTGACCACATAGCGGGGAGTGCATGGCTAGGGAGTGTCGTTTGCAGCCATCAGGCCACATGAAGGAGGATTTTGAATGGTTTAAAACATCCTTAGATTACTCTACTCTGATGCATTTTACAGAGGCCCAGAAGGCCAGCTACGTGATCTTAAGCCATCAGAATATAACTATACAGTGAATGATTTCCACGAGGTCAGCGTTGGGGCACTAAGGAGGAGACCACGGGAATGTGAATACAAGGTCAGATATTATTTTAAAATATGCATTCCAATATGTTTATTTCTAGTATGCCGGGCCAGGCAGCTGTCCACACGTGGTATGCGTAAGTGAAATCAATTTTATAGGATGCATATTTGACATTTATCATATCCACGGAATGTTGCTCGGTAAGAGTACTATTGCCTCATGTGCTATCGAGAACGAGCCACTTGTCTTGTCCCAGAATAGTCATCATGCATCCAGATATAGATTGCCCACAAGCGTGAATTTATAATCGTCCATGTAACGCCTGAAGCGAGCCCAACTACATTCGTCATCAGGATATTCGCATGAATCTTAACGTCCCGCCGAGAACAACCCACTATAGAGAAACATTCGCAAACGTCAAGCCGTCAGTTGGCGCAAATGATACAAGGGAGAGGGGGCAATCAAAATACAAGTAGGAGGTTAGGTCCGTGCGTCCATCCATGATAAGAGTTGTTTTACTGTCCGAACAAGAATCCCCATCCATGATGAAAAGGGGAGAATTCAAAAGAATTCTTTTACGCCTCGAGGTAAGAAAGATATTCATTGCCCGCGGACTCAGCTGGAAAATACGTATTAATGGGAGGAAAGTGGGAAATGGTACAGGACCTCAGCCAAGAATGACAAGAAAATTGCCCAAACATAGTGACAGCAAGTGTGTTACCTCATATAACTAGCTACCAAACCAAGCTCATTGAAAACAAACTACCAGTCCCTTATAAAACTCCTGAGACATAGTAGATTATAACAGAGTAATTATTAAAAATATGAGCAATTATTATTATATACTGGTGTGTTACTGAGCCGAAAGCATCTATTTTCGAGATGTACTGGGCTGTCTGGCCGCTTGTGATATATAAGACCCAAAAATGAAGTGTATATTAATTAAAATCCAGTGAAAGTACTGGGATAAGATTATTACCCCCAGGTGCAATCAGAAAGAAAAACTGAGCCCAATGACTCGCAGGGGAGCACCGTAATATGCCAGTAATTACGGATAACTGCACTACAGATTTTAGTCATTCAAGATATGAAGGCAATAAAACAAGCACGGTTTAAGGCAGAGTGCAACGGGTTCTAACAAGGGCGCTTTTAGTCCATATAAATGCCCAGCATTGCCGTGGCGCTATCAGAAAAGCAGAAATCTGAGGGGGTGATTTTAGAAGGGTGTTATAGTCAATGCAGGCCTCACAGTGCCAAAAGTTGATCCTATAATTTGGTAAGTGGCGCGGCACGATATAATGATTAATGTGGGATTCAGCGGCAACAAGGCCAGAGTATAATCATTCTTTCAATGTAAATTTGCGGTCAATCAACCCTCAGTTATCCATGTAGATCACAAAATATATCATGTTTGTCCTGCTAACAGGAAGATTTTATGTATTACAAGCTAAGTTTATTAATCTAATATTTGCGCATATGGATTACAAGGTAGTATAATAGCGTGATGTATATGTATGTCTGGCAATCAGCCAGAAACCTCATGGGATCTGTGCCAAGGTCACATCGGCTACCTTGGTGCATTCCAATCCCGTCCAGCCATAACAAACGGGTCATGTGACTTGCAGATTTGCATACATTTATGGTCGTAGGTTCCCGGATATAAGCATATTCCATGCTAAGTTAGAAACCCTTCCATACAAACGAAATTTTTTATGTGTCTCCCGAGAATTCGTGTTGTTGCCGGTTCTGGGCCGCTCTTGTGGGGATGCGTGAACATTTGTTGTGCAATTGTATACAACTGAATAATGCATACCAACTCAATCATATGGTCATATATATAAGAAAATTTTCGGGTCATTTTAATGTCAAACCTTTGTTATTACACCCATTATGTACAAACAAATATGTCCTTACATCCGGCCCTTGGTACAATGGACTGCACGCCCAGCTCACTCAATTTTGGTTAGAATTGTATATGAGTGATATGGTTCTGCATACTTGCAGAAGATGTGCGTGAAAGGATTCATATGTGGATATATTGAAGGTTAATCAACTATAATTATATATGTATACGAGTGTGGTTTGTTTATATATATATCAGTGGTATGCATCGTGTTTCGCCCGTTTGTACACTGTGGGGAACGCAGCTGCCTGGATTTAATGTTTATTATATTGGCCATAGGGTCGATATACTCATTTGACTTGGCCTGTGATAAAGGCCCCGCAATCGATATTTCTCAGTGACTATCCTACGTAAGGATACCAGGTTGATTCAGTGAACTGTTCACGTATGCGGGAGCACCGTAAGACACCCGAAATTGAAACTTATGAACAAACACTAATAACACTGCTGTACACTTCTATTGGTGCCTTGGGAATAACACACTCAGAAGAGATATCTGGTTTGGAGGTTGTCATTACTATCCGTTACACGAAAAATCTTGAGGGAAAGTGGTGTCAATTCTGATCTTGAGTGGCCAATCCAGGTGCAGAGGCAAGAAGGGAGAATCATGTCTCAAGGACCCACGCCCAAAAGCGGCGATAGGGCGAGAAACCTCAATGCATGCTTGTGACAATTTCAGAATTCATATGAGCAATTTAAGGGCATTGCTAAAACTGGGATGCCACTCAGGAAAACACACAAAGGAAAAACGCTAGCTTCTGTAGTTTCAGCCATCGAGAACTAACCATACAATCATAATAAAACATTTTTAAAAGGGTTACAATGTTGGATTTTATTCTAGTTGAAGACAAGAGTTCCCACTCGTGTCATCTACCTCGCAAGGTCGTTCCATCGCTCCAAGTTCAACTACACAAACTAACAATAAATCTTCAAGCTCAACAATACAACCACGATAACACCTTAAGAGACTACATTGCCGTTATAGCATCTAACTGGAAAGCCACTCCATCGCACAGTTGTCATTATCCCACGTGCATAATAGCTAACACTTGTGACTGTCAATTTTAAAAAATACAGAAAAACGGAAATTACCATACAATGCTGAACAAATGCTCATATTTGAATAAGATCCAGCGGTTGAGTTTAGACAGAAATTTGTTATCGGGAGGTTTTGATCAAATGTCCAATAACCACATGTACATGTAGATAACAAACAGGACCATTAAAACATGTAAACATGTTATAGCATCATCAGTTACATAGCAACCGATGACAAGTGTGGTGAATGACTGGATTTTTATAGGATTATGCGGTGGCAACAAATGCGCGCTGGCTAAAATTACACCAGTATTTAGAATATATTTATGCTGTATTCTGTAAGCATTATTAATTAGTGATAAGTGTAGATTTTGATGACTAAAAGGGACCTGTTGATTGAGGTAATTAGGCAGAAGTATCCATTACAGAGAGCTTCAGATTACTTCATTATACGGTCGCCTCTCGTTATTTGGGAAGATTGAGTGCAACCACCTGTTACATTCAATCTACCTACCATACTCCAGCAACTTTAAAAATGGAGCTGGTGATAAGTCATGAACCCTAATGTATGTAGTCATTCATTTGTTTGTAGGTTGAAGTAATATGGTAATGCCTACATGTATAATGATAAACTAGCACAAATAAATTAACGAGTTATTTTGTTTGGCGGAAAACGGGTATGCTGGACGTTTGGGGAATTTGACATAAGTCTTAGCGTATAGGCGCAAGAATTTATAATATGATAATGTAAAGAGGCTATTGGAGCCAAATGTTGAACTGTTTTTTCAATTCTACAATATATATGTGTTATATCTGTAATATGTTGCATATTTTCTGCCTATATTCTGCATTTATATATGTGTTGGCTCCAAACAACACGCTAATATTTATTGCCCAAAAGGACCTGTTTGAGTCCGGTTCCATTCTGATAAGAAATTATGTCTGTCAGCGATTTGTTCACAGACAAAGATTTGCATGTTTTGCAGTTGTGCAGCTTAAGGTGATGGTGTTTGTAAGAATTATTGGGTGTTGTTAAAGCTAATAATGACGTGAATATATATAAACAGACCATGCCAAATGGATTCTTGCAAGTCAGATTAGTAGGCGGATGTGGGTAAAATGAACAACATGCTTGATGACCAATGGAACATATGGAGGTTTGCAGCATTAGATACCCCCTATCCTAATGATTGTTTAAAAGACAGGGTTACGCTTGATAATAATTGAAGTTCACTATAGATGAACAAGTATAATTATGTTATATAACTATATATACAGTATGTGGAGTGTAGGGGGTGTGATGGTCAATTTCAATTTTCAGCGTGAAGAGTCTGTGAGTGCCCTGTATTTAACAAACTACGAAGATGACTGGGTGTGACATGAAGTCAAAATTGGTGGGTTGTTTGCCCAAAATGGTTTGCCCTTTCCCCCCCCCCCCGGGCAATTACTTGG
>JAGTTF010005504.1:28219-47556 GCA_019095985.1 Streblospio benedicti | reverse complement strand
TTGTTGGTGCATTATATTGGCGTTCATGCGATCCAGCTGGTTTTTTGTCGGCTCTAATGACAACCACATAATCATCATTTGACATTTGCTCTAGTGCGGTTCGAAACATTTGAACTAATTGATTGTGTTCGTCAAAAAAAATTTGCAATGCAGAAACAATTGCATGGTTAGTGTTAGAATCTATTCTACAACGTTGATTGACTTGATCTTCAACGGTTCCCATGAAATAAATTTGCAGAAAGTTATGATCTGAATCTGGCATTGGTAGCATTGATCCGGCACGGTGATATATTTGCCCTTGGATTTTAAATGTTGGCATGTTATTTTCATGGATAATTTCTGTAGCACCAAAGGAGGTCATTTGGAAACAGGAATTGTACTTTCGGATGTTTGTCAAAAAGTGCCGTGATTGAGCAGATTCACCTGAAACTAAAGTTGATAGAGGTTCAGGAGGTGAATATAAAACTGGCAGTTTCACCTTTCCCCCTGCACAGCACATTCCTGGAGTTTCATTCTTGAATTTCAATGCGCTGCAAAAGTCGCATTTGCTGTTCATTTTTCCAATTACAACACACCTATGACCACTGTAATCTAGGCGAGGATCGTAGTTGAATGCAGCTAGGGTCATTTCATTATTACTTGGCGGTCTGGATTGAATACGAACATAGTTTTCTCGAACCTGCCTTTGTCTCGCTGCTTGTTGGTCTAGGGTTTCATAGGACCTTATTTGCGCAGTACGTGCTCGTTTTGCATTCAACCTGATTTCGCTGCTGGGTGGTTTCGGCTGCACGATATTCAGCACTGCGCAATCTAAGTGTTTGTAATCTGGAAGCACGCTGTTCAGCAGTTTCTGAAGTTGTTGTCTTTTTGTACCGCTTTTGATCTAGACGAGAGATCGACCGATAGAGGTGCGTTTTTGGAGGCATACCTGGTACTCATTTGAACTGCAAATAAAAGGTGGGATTTTGATAATTTTACCCATTTACCCCATAACGAAGGTGTAACTAACCAAGAACGTATTGGCCGTTCACATATTTTTCGGTATACAAGAAATTTTGCAATACCGACCTTCCCTTTCATTGGACATACTTCATTTTAGGAAATAATTATTCTACACATCACAACCTAAGTGGTTACATAGTATGTAAAGTTCCAGATATATACACGAACATGCTCTTCTGTTTATTAGGCTCGAAGGACTGAAATTCAGTATTACAAAATGGCGTCTTCTGTGTTTACCTTACAGCAAAACCCGTGCGTGCGAGGCAGTTCTTGGAAGTGAAGTCTAGTCTCAAGGCGCATTATTTTTATACTAAAATATGAGCGCCTGATGTATTTATGGTGCAATGCGAATGCTAAAGTGTGATAATATTGTTTTCGTTCATAATGATAACTCTTAGAAATAAATAATATCCAGATCAAAATAAAAATTTCCACAAAATAAACAAATTATAATAGCGCTTCTCTACAACGGCTTGTAGCGAGACCACTTGCTAATATTTGACGTCATCATTTTGAACGCCGCCGTATTATACTCATCGAGTTTGTACGTAAATCGTCCGTCAGCAGTTCAGGAAGTGCACGAGTTGTACTCAAAAATGCACTGAAAAATGTTGAAAAGTAAGATAACTACAGCTACAAGCATTTCATAGATAATAACTTGTTGGAACATATTAGGTTGTGAACCATAGATATCGGATGAATAGCTTTGGATACCGACTGTTGGATATGTGCAGCAAAAACGCGATATTTCTGGTATACGAAAAATATGTGAAATACGCACGATGTTCTAAGTGCCATTGATTTTACTAAGGACATTATGGTGGTTCTAGGTCTACGTATAACGTAAAATTGTGACGTAATACAGCGTGCGTTCTTAAGTATACAGTATAAGCTCTTCTGGAGGTATGTGAATAAAATGCAAATTATAGAGGGGTGGAGCACCCGATGCACATTTAAAGTAGCCAAAAACCGTGCCTGAAATACACACAACGATTTGCCCAAGTTTCACGGTGATTGGCTGTGCGGTTTAGAGTCTATAGCGACAATACACAAAAAATTTTGCATTTTATATATATAGATGGCAGTATTTCCCCCATTAAACGTTCCAGCTTTTTTAAATACTAAACTGGCTACTTGATTGATCTCTAATATGTAATACTTACATGATGTCATTACCCTGATTGTTTACATAATAAGCATGAAATGTTCACCTCTAGTACTGATTAAATACAAATGCTGTACTGAACATTATTACTTATTCAGGTTTTAAGTTTTGCGTCAACCATCATGTCGTTATGTCCATAAGACAATAATTAAACCATAATAGTTACTTATAATTCATTAGCTTGGGTATAGTGGATTGTTCAAACTGCCGTTTTGTCTTTTGTGTTGACCCTCTTGACATGTATAGCATGGTCCCCATGATTTTATTTCAGTATGGTGTTAATAGTAGTGCACTTACTTATTCCAATTGTATGTGAAATGGTCGTTTTGTGAGATGGTCGTGAATGGTGTTCATGAAACGGAGGATTATATATAATAGTTTGGTGCAACCTTGAAAATCAGCTGGACATTAAATAATAGAATAGCAGGATTACACATCTCTTTCACCTCCGGAAATAGGAAGAAATTGGCCGATTCATAAAACGTACATAACCAGAGCCCCTTTTACAAGAAATATTCACATACATACGTTTACACACTAAATGTGCCCACATGATGCTCATTTTTCGTTCAGTGCATTTGCTGGATAATATTCACTAAACTCCCATGATAATACGTTCAGATAATATTGATACTGCAGGTTCTCACACACGCAAACACACGTCATCCTTGACTGGCGTGCAGTCACTTGGTGCAAGTCGGCCATTAATGTCACACGGTGATGTGTGTGTCATGTCTTAGCTAGCGTAATATTGAATCCCCGGGCATTTTCAGTCAGGGACGCTTGGTGGAAAGGGGAAATAGAAAATAAACTCATAAATATATATAAATACTTACCTTCCATGATACATGGGTGCTATATGAACTCGGCCATGGTCTAGAGTCTCTAGGTTTCTACCGGCCGTGCACACGAATTGAAAACATGAACGCATTATTACTAGTTCCTTAAGGATGTAACAAACACAGTATAAGGAGGAAATAGCTATGGCCGATTTTGCATCATTGACCCCTTACCTGATGAATGACATGTGCAAACTCCTTCAACAGGGAATTACAGTGTCTATTCGACTCCAAAGCAAGCAATGGTGCGAAACCCGCCAATGAAGGTTGGACCAATTAACCTGGTTTGCACCGATCTGAACCTTCGACCGCGGCATCGTTGCCATGATGATGAGTGGCTAGCGCCACCCAGCTGGCGAGAGTTCGGCTGGGGACCACTCCGGCGGCAGCCATCGCCATGGGTGAGTTAAGGGGCGCAGTATTGAGTGCACACGTTGGTCCAACTGCCGAATGCGCGGATCCGACTGAACTGTTGGGCTAAACAACCCACCCAATTTTTGACTATACATGTCAATCCTTCTCATTATCTATCTTGCCGCCAGTCATCATTGGGGTATGAAGGCTTTTGTTAAATACAGGGCACTCACAGACTCCTTTCACGTTGAAAATTAAAATTGACCATCACACCCCCTCCCTCCTCGTCACAAGTGTTAGCTATTATGCATGTGAGATAATGACAACCGTGCGATGGAGTGGTTTTCCAGTTAGATGCTATAACGGCAATATAGTCTCTTAAGGTGTTATCGTGGTTGTATTGTTGAGCTTGAAAGATTTATTGTTAGTTTGTGTAGTTGAACTTGGGAGCGATGGAACGACCTTGCGAGGTAGATGACATGGGTGGGAACTCTTGTCTTTAATTAGAATAAAATCCAACATTGTAACCCTTTTAAAATGTTTTTATTATGATTGTATGGTTAGTTCTCGATGCCTGAAGCTACAGAAGCTGGCGGTTTTTCCTTGTGTGTTTTCCTGAGTGGCATCTCAGTTTTAGCAATGCCCTTAAATTGCTCATATGAATTCTGAAATTGTCACGAGCATGCATTGACGTTTCTCGCCCTGTTGCCGCTTTTTTTTTGTCTTTGAGACATGACTCTGCACCTGGATTGCCACTCAAAATCAGAATTGGCACCACTTTCCCTCAAGATTTTCAGTGTAATGGATAGTAATGACAACCTCCAAAACCAGATATCTCTTCTGAGTGTGTTATTCCCAAGGCACCGATAGAAAGCTAGAATAGCAGTGTTATTGGTGTTTGTTCATAAGTTTCAATTTTGGGTGTCTTACGGTGCTCCCACATACGTGAACAGTTCACTGAACGAACCTGGTATCCTTTACGTAGGATAGTCACTGAGAAATATTGATTGCAGGGCCTTTATTACAGGCCAAGTCAAATGAATATATCGACCCTATGCCCAATATAATAAACATTTAAATCCAGGCAGCTGCGTTCCCACACAGTGTACAAACACGATCCAAAAACACGATGCATACCACTGATATATATATATACAACCACACGCGTTATACATATATCATTATAGTTGATTAACCTTCAATATATCCACATATGAATCCCCTTTCACGCACATTTTTCTTAAAGTATGCAGAACCATATCACTCATATACAATTCTAACCAAATTGAGTGAGCTGGGCGTGCAGTCCATTGTACCAAGGGCCGGATGTAAGGACATATTTGTTTGTACATAACGGGTGTAATAACAAAAGGTTTGACATTACTAAATGACCCGAAAATTTTCTTATATATATGACCATATGATTGAGTTAGTATATATTATTCAGTTGTATACAATTGCACAACAAATGTTCACGCATCCCCCATGAATGCGGCCCAGAACCGCAACAACACGAATTCTCGGGGAGACACATAAAAATTTCGTTTTTGTATGGAAGGGTTTCTAACTTAGCATGGAATATGCTTATATCCGGGAACCTACGACCATGAATGTATGCAAATCTGCAAGTCACATGACCCATTTGTTATGGCGGGCGCATTGGAATGTGCCAAAGTGTGTGACCTTGGCACACCCATTTTTCTGGCCGATTGCCAGACATACATATACATCACGCTATTATACTACCTTGTAATCCATACACGCGAATATTAGATTAATAAACTTAGCTTGTAATACATAAAATTTTCTGCATGACTATTAAGACAAACATGATATTTTGTGATCTACATGGATAACTGAGGGTTGATTGACCTTTGTTTACATTGAAAAAATGATTATACTCTGGCCTTGTTGCCGCTGAATCCCACATTAATCATTATATTAAACAATTTATAGGATCAAATTTGGCACTGTGAGCCCTGCATTGACTATAACACCTTTCTAAAAAGCACCCCATCAAATTTCTGCTTTTCTGATAGCACCACAGCAACGCTGGGCATTTATGGACTAAGTGCCCTTGTTAGAACCCGTTGCACTCTGCCTTAAACCATGCTTGTTTTATTGCCTTCATATCTTGAATTCGAAAATCTGTAGTGCTTGGGCTTGCCAGTCATTGCGCTCAGTTTTTTTCTTTCTGATTGCACCTGGGTTGTAATGATCTTATCCTAGTACTTTCACTGGATTTTAATTAATATACACTTCATATTTGGGTCCTATATATGATAGACAGCCCAGTTTGAAAATAGGTGAAACAGATTCCGTGGGCCGCTTTTCGGCTCAGTAACACACCAGTATATATTAATAATTGCTCGTATTTTTTAATCTCTGTTATAATCTACTTGTCTCGGGAGTTTCATAAAGGGACTCGTAGTTTGTTTTCAGTGAGCGTGGGTTTGCAGCTATTATATGAGGTCTTATGCTCTCACTATGTTTGGGCAATTTTCTTGTCATTCTTGGCCGAGGTCCTGTACCATTTCCCACTTTCTCCCATTGATACGTGTTTTCCAGGCTCCTTGAATATTTTCTTACCAGGTAGTCACATGACTCATTTGTTTTTGGTGGCCGCATTGGAATTTGCAGTGTTGACATGACACCATTTCCTGGCCAGCTGCCAAGAATGGGACAGTTTTTATTGAAAGGAAAATAAAGACGGAGGGGTCATTTGAGGGTACATTTGAGGGCATGTATATAATTGATAATTTCAAGTATAGGGTTCTACGATGGACGACCCTTCTCTCTATGTACTTCTGCGTCTTGGTTAGCCAAATGATACCTTAGCGTCATTCGAAATCTCCTTAGAATTTGCTTGTATGAACAGTTTGAATTTGCCACAGGACGTGCACCGTATACTTACGTTTGGGGATTGGATTGACCTTCCTGGTTCTGTTTTTTATGTCCATGGTTTGTACATTTGATTTTTTTGGCCGCTCCTTTGACCTTGTGCCACATCAACTCCCTGTCCTTTCTGTTGGATATTTGCTTGCCAGGGCGTGATTCTACGATCAGGAGATTTAAATCCAGGGTGCCTATTATAAGCATATTAAATCTCATATTAATCATGACTATAAATGAGACGTAGACGTACATCTGTCTGCCGGGTGCTAAGTCTGTCTGCCGATTTGTACATATATATGTTGGGGCATCCAGATACGTTGGTCAGTGCCATATAGCTGCTATCACCTTACAACACGTATGTACCATACATTCAATGTACACGCATGATGTTGCAGCCGCAACTCATAATGACAAACCTAAAAAGTATCTATGAAGAGATTTGTCGCTTTTAAAAAAAAAAAATGAAAATAAAAGGGGAAGGATTTGTTTCCTTAAAAGATGACCGCTTTGATCGTGCCATGGTTTATTTTAAGAGTCTTTCCACCAATTTAAAATCTGGGACCTAATGTGTCCATCATTCCATTAAATTCTCCCTCATATTCTGTTTTCTAAAAATCCACAGGCTGAGGTGCAGACAGTACTTTGAATACTAAATTCCCACGACACGCAGGCCAGGTGCAGGGGAACTGCTGGCTTGCAGGCCCGTGTCACTCATCCCAACGCATAAAATAACCAATTAGTGTGGAACAGTGTTTCCTCGTTTGACACTCCCAGATAGCATCTGTACCAATTAAGAGTCTGATAAGACAAACAGTTGCGACAGCCTGCGTGCCAGTAACACCAGTGCGTTTTTTAGAGGGTAGTTGATAAACCCTTATAATTCTATTGCAATGGCCTCAATGAAAAGGTGCAGAGAGAGTTGTACTTTAAAATTGTGGGGAAGTGTTAGTGTGATAGTCTACTTACCAAACAACTCCCTCTATGGATGTGATAAATGTCGTGTATATATCCTG
Organism: Streblospio benedicti; assembly: GCA_019095985.1. Taxonomy (NCBI): domain Eukaryota; kingdom Metazoa; phylum Annelida; class Polychaeta; order Spionida; family Spionidae; genus Streblospio; species Streblospio benedicti. The sequence goes on along the minus strand of JAGTTF010005504.1, from coordinate 40,288 downwards.
CAAAGGATGTCGCCTGCGCCTTTTTTTTCGCCATTTTTTCTTATCCTTTCCTAGCTGGCCACGCGACATAGTGTTGTCCCTGGACGGGCTCAGACACTGTAATTTTCTCTGCAAACTGTGTTATTGGCTTGCATAACGCTTTCTAAACTTCAAGCGTTCCTATGGCAATATTACAACCTAAATCTTGTTCATGAACAAACAATCCAGTGATATATCTCCATTTATTGTCAACTTAATTGTTAACACGGTCCTATTTGAATTTTGAACAATGAACACGCTCCCGAGTCTCGGGGACCTCAGGTCACCGAGTTTCACACGGAATTTGACGTATCACTTTTCCCCCACAACTGATTGCCCTGCTGTCGCCTAAGAAACCTGACACGTGGAGCGGGGCCTGGACAATTTTTTATGGCCATTGGGAGCGACACCATGACATTGACACCAACGGCATATGATATGCAGATATCCCGGAGGGGTCGGTACAGTCACCTTTCTCTTAAATTCTCTTAAGGTTGGCCTGCATTGGCACCTTTGTAGATCAGTATTATTATCGAGTTAATATATAATGACTTATTCGATTGTTTCTGTTCAACAGTCAATATACATACCATAAAATTTATATCAATGACACGCTCCCCAGGCACGCTGAACCCGCCGTTCAATCCGACCTTACCGCCACATATCACCGTCTATCACTGTCCTCGGCAATATACTGTGACACAACTTCCCTTGTCTCTCCAGTGGCATGTACATGTCCTTCAGATCTGTATTCCTCCGAGGTTCAGTCCCGATATACTGGGACACAACGCCGAGCATTCCACCTTGCTGCTGTCTATATTATAACAATTTTGCTTACCTTGTATTGATTCTTCATGTCGTCAAGTTTGGGCTTTTATTCTCACTTAGTCCTGGGAAACTAGCGGTAAGGTTGGCGTGTATTTTGCTGTTAACCATTAGTATTGGCAACAACTTGTGCACTTGACAGGAGTTTTTATTCCTCATTTGATGTTGGTTGTTGATTAGTATGACCTTTTTTTTCAAAATAATGATTACCGTATGTTTGCAGTAACTCTCTGAGGAACATTCTTACACTTACCTCTACACCATAAGAACCATGGTAGTTCTGGGGACTGGTACAATAGAGCATGTGTCGTGGATTAAAGGGTCCATCGTGAGGTCATCAGTCAACCCCTGTTGACCTTCATACAATATCGATTATACCAATAATACGGTTACCATAGTGATTGGGGGGCTATGCATTTATGTAGCAATGGCGGCAATGTGCTGTGGACCTACTCTTGAGTGACAACTTCTATTCCAATGTCTCCCATCTTTTAGGCGTAGGTAGCGATTTCCGCATCGGCCCGTGTCCACCTTGATGCATTTTTGACCGTTTTCCTTCTTGTTGGCTTTTATAATGTCATCTAGCGGCATGTCAAGTTCTCCGTTTCGGACGTTAGAGAAGACTTGGAGACCGTTGGGTCATTTCTATTATGCAACTTGCCTTCCAATATGGTGGTGTTCTGGAGGAGCCTTGTCTTTGGTTTGGTTTCCCATCGTCTACGCATTGGCATGGATCACTCAGGTCGACCGTCGTTACGTCGCGCTGAACGCAGACGTTCGTAGGTGGTCGTTTGTTTGCCGGGGCTGATTTGGGGCAAATTTGCTAAAAACAAGCCATTGTCAGCAGTAACACCCGCTCTTATAAGTGCAGTAATCCAGATGAAATAAAACTTTTCGTGTTGTAGGTTGTTGAACAACTCGTTCCGGATAATAAATATCCACACTACGTACAAAGACTTCCCTGTTCAACTGAGCCGCCCACCAAACAAGTCGACTGGGCCATACATATTGACTAATACGTGAATATGGCACAACACCAGTGATGAATGACAATGATTTAACCTATGACCCTGGTATAACCTCATATTTATGGCGGTATTTCAATGAGGCATACATTAATTGTCATTGTTGTGTCATTTCTTGTGATTGTCCATGGTATGGTGCCCTGCACTCCCATACACCAACAAATACGTCAATTATCAATGGTACACTTCCGTAAAAAACTTAAAAATTATCAAATATTGATGAAACTCTACATTCTGCATTCATATCAACTACAAATATATATACGTCTCCCATACACTGAAATGAGCATTGTATAATCAGCACCGGATGGTCAAATGCTCCATTGTGATTGCGACAGCCCGGACATTGTATAATGTCAGAGCATATGCTAATGATCCCAGTAACAGGCCCATAAGCATGACCCATGGACACGATCTGGTGATAATCTTGACGTAATAATAATTGATTAATGAACTGAAAGATGACCTATAATGAATGATTGTTTGTGTTTGAATATAGTAGAATGTCTTTCTGATCCTCTTACCATAACATTGAAAGGAATGTCCCCAAGTTGGCTGAAACGGTCCAAACCCCGGTGACAACCTAATGAATATCTCCCAGGAATGCCAGGGGTACGTTACACTCCGTGCGGCGCTCCACATAAGTCGGAACCACTCGTGACGGGTAGGCTACTTATGGCGGTATAGCCTTGCGTCCGTATTACCTTGGCCGGCGTATAGGGACTATAAATGTAGATATATTTTGTGAATGTACTTTAGGTAACGCCATTTGCCTCTGCCATTCTCCCTGCCTACTTACATATTTTATCTTGTTGGAACAAGCTTAATTTACATGTCGTTGTGAGACTGTTTCTGCCAGTGAATTGCAAATGTGACATTCTTCCGCTGAATGCTGCTGAGCCGAATTATTGAAGAACATTTTTGATAGCTATGGTTTTACTCCATTTGTAGTGTTAATGTTTATTGAGGAACAAATCCAATGATATGTTCTAAGGCGGATGCACTAGTTCTACGCCGCTATACGTATTATATGCCTATGCCGTTGTAGTTGATTATAAACTGGTCGGCACACTCACAGTTAATCTCCCAAAAACTGAAAACAATGTTTTTTTATTTCTCAAGTGTTAGACGCGATGGGGTGAGAGTTTGCTATGGTCTTGTTTGTATATTGCGGGCATTGGAATGGCCCTTGGCACAGCTTACATGGTACTTGCTGATAATCACATCACTATGTGTACGCTCACTTATATAGCTCATTCCTTGATTGCATTCTTTTTCCTGGACGTCACAATTGCGTGACATTCCCTAGCAACCCAGCGCTATGGGCAAGCTACAGCACTTCTCATATAGCACAACATGGCTATGTTAGACCGCAAAAATATAACCAACGCAAACTATAACCAGTTATGATTTTGCGTTAACGCAAAATATAACCACAGCACCGAAAAATGGACCTAGTGACGCAAAATATAACCACTGCCGCAAAAATATAACCAAGGTGTAGCCAGCAGGTTAGTTTGTGCGGAAAATCACCAAACTGCCATCTATTCATTTTTTTTTTACAATTTATGTAGCTCCTTTATTAGCTCAAACCAGACTGCCGGGCCCCACCCGAGTAGGCTGGCTTGCCAGTCTACTCCTCGGCTCCGTCCTCTCACCGGGAGGTGGCGTCATGTGGTCAGCCTTGAGTAGACTGACCCGATGCGGCACCTCACCTTCCCCCCCATCAGGTGAAAAAAGGACAAGAAGTGGCCTTTTTTCAACCAGTGGTCAGTGAGATTCAAGAATCGTGGGGTCGGCAGTACATAATTATGAATACAGAGTCATAAATGAATGAGTATACAATAAAGTAATATGAGTACAATATTACATCTAAGTTGTAACATCGAGTCACTTAAGTAACATATATATGTATCTAGAAGGTTAAACATTAATATAACATGAATGTATAGAGAATATAGGTTGGATTTGGAGCACTGTCCTGTAGTCATAACGTCCGCTGTCCTGGGGGATGTAGAACTTCTGGAACATCATCTGCTGGTGTGTTGAATGATTGTTATATGATGTGACGAAACCCGATGTCGGGGGAAGCGGATCAGCTGACCTGGGTGCCATGATTGATGGCGGAAACAGCGTCAAATCCAGAGATAATATGTACATAGTGCTATATCTGCTAATTACTAGTCTATGCTACTGTATGAGATATAAATTTCTATACTAGTGAATAGATAGAAGTACAATAATCTATACATTAACATTATAAAACTACATAGTATCGAGTCACTTGGGACTCTCAAAATACATGGTAATCAAATATAAAACAATAAAACATGTTATATAAGAATGTATCGTGTACAGTATAGGCACGAACAATATAAAACAATAACTATGGTCCTGAACGTGTGGCACTGTCCTGAAGTCACAATGCGCTCAGCCGGGATGCATTATGGTAGGTTGCAGATTAATCATTAGTTTTGCATTCATTCATCTGTTTAGTGGTAGCAAACCCGTAATATTGCTTGTTGGTGGAGATGAGAAGGTAGTTTAATTCGACGTAGCTTGTTGTTAACCTCGCCAGCCTTTATGAAGCGAACGAGGTGAAATGAGGCTTGGAGGCAGATGATTGCTGGCTAGTTGGCGTAGTCCATCATTGAAAGATGTGAGAATATCGTGGAAAGCCATATAGTGGCCGCAGGTAAGTGGTCATTTTAGAGAGATGTACTTATATTGATGTTAATTAGGCCGGCTGGTGGCCTAGTTGAATTTAGAAGGTCATTTTCCTTTATTCTTCCGGTTTTGTCGTCTGCTTTTTATATGGAGGTCGTACTTCTGTGTTTTGGCAAGAATTATTTGGAGAAAATATTTGTAAAATAATTGTGGTGTTTTCCCATTTCCAGTCAATAAAACAGCATAGTATGTTGGACTTTGAAGAATGATGTTATCAGCACACCCGTCAACATGAAAGATCAGGGTGTGAATTTGCCATTGATATCAGGTGTTAGTTGGTGAAGTAACTGCGGGTGGAGTGTGGTACGATATGAGGTAATCAGTTGGTGCCGAGTCAGCAATACGCGTGTTATCAGATAGAAAGAGCGGCAGTGGAGATTGCTGATATCAGGTGTTGGAGCTGCAATTTGCAAATCCAAAATTATTGTAGAATAATATTTGTGAATTAAAGTGAGTTTTCTTGTTACGATGTGGTCAATAGAATCACGGGAGACGCCAATTTGGAAGAATGGTGACTAGTTTGTATGAATTAGCGGTCAATGTGGGTGTTGAGAAAACTTCTATTGAAACCACGGGTCTCATGATACTTGTAGTCATGAAGAGGATGTGGTGTGAATATGGTCCTATTGACGAGGCGAATGCAATCGGCTGCGGACTCACGTTAAGGCCGGTCTGTCATTAACTCCTTCCTGTAGCACCCTCGGTCTACAGCAACGGGTCGAATTCATGTTAGCAGTACGTGAGTGGCACACCACGGCCCCATCAACTCTCGGCGTCAGGTATGCCTCCCTCGCCTCATTGAGATGTGGGGGATCGACTTTCCTGCATTTGGTTTGGTATTTATGCTATAATGTAGTCAGCTGAAGTGCTGACATATGTAGACATTCTGGAAATCCGTTTACGAATTGTTGTGGAAGAGGGCGGGGCGTACGATGTGATTTATACTGACAGGGTTCTTGAGTGGTCTGTTGGTGGTGACATCTTGTAGATAAACTTGAGTGGATTGTCCTGGAGGTTGCCCTGTAGTCTGCAGCGTGTACCAGCTTATCAGACGGCGGCGGCTGTGGCGGCGGCGTGCTGCTATTTCGTCTGCCATTTAAATTTGTCGTCCGCTGGTTTATAGGTTACTGGCTGTGAACTTGTTTGTGGTGAGAATTATATTGTGAAATAATAGTGGTGGTTTCTTGATTCTTCTGTGTTAAGTCACATTTGCATAAATGCTACTTCACGTTTTGTATATCGAGCCTTAATATATATATATTTATGCTATAACTTTAAATGATTTTTCTAAACTACCAAATAATACTTTCTGAACTACTTAAAACTAATATTTTGTAACACCACACTATAACACATATAACACTAAGTAACTACTTCTATCCACATTTAATTAAATTAAGCTACTAAACATAGTAAAATTCATGAAGCTATAATAACTACTTTAGAACCTGATTTGACCTATACAATGTAAATATGTTATCGATAACTAACATGAATAATAATACAGTTTACAATAAGTAAAGTTGCAGATTAGATTTTGTCGTTTGGCTTAGCAGCAACGAGAATCGAAATCGGCGATCACTACGTGAGTTAAAATGTCGTTCTTTTTTGTTGGTTGCTTGAGCTGTTGAATTGTCGTCTGTGGGAGTGCTGATTTGATGCGATTTCTGTGTTGCTGCGACTATTGTTGTGGGAGTGTGATGTAGGAAACTTTCGTTTGCTCTCGAGTATGATGGCAACGAGAGGTCGTCTGTTTGGTGATGGACAAATATGGCTGTCGTTTGGTGAAAGCGTGGTCCTGAGATGTTACCTCTGTGCGTCTGTATGGGGTGGGTGGGAGTTGCTGCATTAAATTCTCGGCTGACTGATGCGAGTAATCTCTGTGGGTCTGGGTGGTATAATCTTGAATGGGGTCTGCTGGAGATTGTTGTTGGGTGATGTAACTCTGTGCAATATTGTTGTCTAAAATTATAGTGACTCTATTTGACTGCTTCTCGCTGAAATTGTGATTATTGAAATGGATTTGTTGTTTGTGTCGTGTGCATTAGCTTACCAATTAATCCTGTGAGCCACGGGTGTCATGTGACGGGGAGTCGCTTGTATGTGATTGTGGGCAGGTGGCTGGATGGGCCGCGTCTGTGGCTGTGTGCGAGATAAGCTGCTGGTCTGCAATCCGGGGTGTAGACGGTGTGTCTTCATCTGGATCTTCTGGTTTGGCCAGGGGTGCTGAGGCGTCTGCCTTGGTGTCCACGAGCGTCTGTTGTTGTCCACCAGCAGTGGCTTGGGCTAACGTGATAGGCGACAATGCTGCAATGGCCGCATACGCCTTGTGGTCAGCGGGCAGTTGACTCTGCGTGGCGACAGACGTGCTGGACTTTGGCGTGGAGTGGGGGTTGATTTTATCATAAGCTGTGGTGGGCGGCGCGTTGAAACGCTGTAGGGCGCTGTCAGTGGCCGCCGGCGCGGGCAGCGTAGCCTCATCGTCACCCAGCAGGGTGGAGTTTTGTTGAAAGATTTGGGGCTCTGAGGCCATTTTTGAAACGACTGAAAACAATGATAGAAGAAAGTACGCTAGATAGACAAGTAAAATTATACGTACATGAAGTTAGCGAGCTGTTGTCATTGTCGTTTCTGCTGTTGCTGCTGTTGTTGGTGCTGGGTTCGTTGTCTGGAAGCAATGCAATTATGCTGCGCCGTTCGACGTGTGACCAGTGGTCTACCACGATCGATAGCGGCAGCAAAACTACGTAGTCTTCGAGGAGCACAGAAACGTGACTACCGCCTCGCGTTGGACACTTATCTGTCAAGAAACAGGGGTCCAACGGTCACCCGGATGCAAGCAATGCTACGAGGACTGCGAGATCACGTGTGACACGTCCGAGGACAGTCAGTTACGATCTCTCGACTGTAGCAAAGCTGCAAGCACGCCCGGCTCTACTCCTGTGATGTCCGAGGGAGGCACAGTCCGGCTTGGTGAACTCCGGCTGAGGCACAGTCCGGCTTGGGTGTGGCTGCTACTCCTGTGATATCCGAGGGAGGCACAGTCCGGCTTGGGTTTATCCGGGGAGGCACAGCTGCAGCTTGGGTTCGGTGTGGCCACGTCTCCTCTGGAATGTTGGGTGTGGCCGCGTCTCGTCGGTGGTGAGTCTGGTGTTGAAATCGTTCTGTGATGTCGGAAACTGCCGTGCATCTGCTTTAAGATTGTCAAATCATAAAGCGTGTAGAACGTTGTTTTCAGTCGCTTCCATTGATAGAAATGAAAGTCTCGTGTTCAAAAGGAGGCATCTCCTCCATTGAAGTGACGAGATATCGAAATTGAGCTGTAGCTCCTTTATTAGCTCAAACCAGACTGCCGGGCCCCACCCGAGTAGGCTGGCTTGCCAGTCTACTCCTCGGCTCCGTCCTCTCACCGGGAGGTGGCGTCATGTGACTTATAATAAGGTGAACAGTGGTGGCTAAAGATTATTAAATACAGTCTCAATGGAAGCGATCTTCGTGAAAAATAATTAGTGATGGGCAAACTAAGAGTGTTGTTGACTTATGATGTTAGCATCATATATATCATATATTGACACACTGTGGAAGTCTTGCTTATGTATATTTTTCACAGAGGTATGCTCTCAGGTTCCAGCTCAGATCACAGCTATCCCGGAATCAAAAAGTCTGTTCTCTCGCATTAACCCCTAATTTCATATAGGCATTGATAGCTGGTGGCTCGTGTGCATATTCTGTGGCCCAGAACTTATGGGATCGTCTGGAATAACGTTCTGTGACCTTCAGATGGACTGATTGAGAAGGCAGGCTCATGGGATCATTCGGAAATTGCACACATTAACACAAGAACATCTTTATGAATATTGTCAGCATGGCCACTTTTAAGCAGAAAGACATATTGATGAGCAAGTTAGTCCCCCTCCCCGTCCGCCACCCCAGACGACCCAGAAAGGAAAAAGAATCATCCAAAATCAACAGCTCAAAAAAAAATCCATAACGGCAGCTCACATGCTGAAAAGAATCAAAAAAATAACATCTACCGAGAAGTGATAAAAAATTTTTGGGCTAGAACCAAAGTACAGTGAAGTAGATAGATATGTGTTATTTATTTCCTTATGGAGGACAGCATTAATCTCAATTAATCAATAATCATTAGACAGAACCATCTAGAAGTGCGCCATTACCAAATGCCCCAGCCAGACCACTCTAAGCACTAAACATTGGATGACTCGAGTAAATATATCCGATACAGTCGTAGGCTAGTAAAACAAAAATACTCTCTACTGTATGTTAAGAATAGTGCACATTTGCCGTGGTTATATTTTGCGGCAGTGGTTATATTTTGCGTCACCAAGTCCATTTTCAGGGGTGTGGTTACGTTTTGCGTTAACGCAAAACATAACTGGTTATGTTTTGCGGCTGGTTATATTTTTGGCCTAAATGAATAAAAATGCATTTTTGAACAAAAAGTTGTAGCTAATACTTTTTTATATCATAGAAAACAGTTTGTCATTTCTGATACAACTGTCACTCATTTGTATGTTCTAAAACTGATTTTACTGCATAAATTGAGATTTAATTCAGGAACCATTCACGCCAGCTGGTTTTGTTTTGATTTGGGAGTTTGCGCTAAAAATAGCCCTATGACGTCAGCGGCAGTACCCATTGGGAAAGCCCTTGTGTACAAAGTAGAGTAGATCATCAGTATTAATTCTTTTGACAACTGTTTTTTTTGAAAATGCCTGCCCGATGTGTGGCTGGATATTGCTCAAACAAAAGAGAAGATGGCTTTCAATTGTTTAAGTTCCCTACGGATACATCCATTGCAAGGAAATGGTGCTCATTTGTAGCAGTTCACCGGTTAGTATAGATACGACTTCTAGTTCTACCTAGACAGTTCTCACTATTTTGCTAATGACAGTACTAGTAATGTATGAAATAAAATAACAGCATAATTGTATTAGGCTATACTTCTACCGTACTAGAACAGATATGCAGTATATATAATGTCACAATATATGAAGACTATACCATAAAATAATTGCGAAAATATTGCTACCATCTAATGTTCAGTATAGTCTAGCACTTACATTACTAAATCTTAGCATGACAACAATGCTTTTACTTGAAGTGTTATTCATGCAAATTGTACCCGGTACTAGTACATATAGTATGTAGATCTAGACTAAATGTAATTGTTGATCTATGATAATATGTCAATGGTTGATCATATTATTATTCAAAACAACCAATTTACTATTTTTCACCTTTTTATATAAATTTATTTTAGGTCTGACTTTGTGTTATCAAAAACCTCTGTTTTGTGCAGTGCACACTTCAAAGAAGATGACTATGAGAATGTCATGCAGAAGCGGTTTGGTTTACATGGTGTCTTGCGACTTAAAAAAGATGCCGTTCCCACAATTTATGCGAAAAGAAGAAATGATGATGGTAAGAAGAGTGTATAGGAAACAATTAAAAAAAAAATATTTGTCATAAATGTAAAATATAAAATAAGTCATTGTCTTCAAATAATTATTGAGCATATAATTAAGCATCATCAGCATCATCATCATTGTTATCATGTTGGCAACACGTTAACATTGATGCATCCTTGATTTAAAATTAGTTATTACAGAAATAATATTGGATAATAACTTCATATTTTAGACGGTATCCCATCCACTTCAAACACCGAAAAAAGACTGAAAACAATCAGGAAAATGGAAAGTTCAAGGGTATGTTTAGAACATAAAATATTGTACATGCCGATGTCTTACTGAAGATTTCTTTAGTCTTCATAGAATTGACTTAATAAAGTTTATACTAAATTATGGTAGTATCATGAATTTCATATTGTAGCTCATCAATGAAGCAAGAAGAGGTCCAGCTGCAGCTGCTTCAACTGTAACTGAAGAACATCCTGAAGAACATGATGTAAATGAGGATAGTCCCAGCAACTTGGCTTCCTTGGAGGCTTCCTTGGAGATGGGGGTTCAAGTTTGTCCTCAAACAGACAATGCTGTAACGCAGATAAATGGATTTGGAAAACACAAAGGCAAGACGGTATTAATATTCATGATATATTCTAGTCTAATTCTTGATAATGACAATAATTAAACATTTAAATGCTTATATGTTGTTAATAAGTAATTTATTTGTAGCAGTACAACATAACATCAGACTTGTAAGCAGCAGCAGTCAGACTGTCAGTAAAGGCCAATCTGAAAAGGCCTCACAGTGCAATAGGATATGTTATCATGATTCTGATGATGACGAGGAGGAACATGACACACATCCCACCATCAACGACAGTCCAGTGTGAGTATTGTCCTTTTTTTTACTCAAATTTTTGTTTATGAAATATAGTTTATTGATCCCAATTTTAAATGCTCACTACCTACTATTCTGAAATATTGATTAATGCATAAGCACATACATCATTAAAAATGGTTTAAACTGATTAAAACATATACTTTACAAAAGCTTAATGTTGGCCGTATCTGTATTATTAATTCCTTTAATGGAAATTATCAATGTGCGGCCACACCACTATTTTAGTACGCGTGAAGGGCCTGTCCATAGGAATAAATTCATAGTGTGTGAGGATGAATTATGGCAGCTTCTACAAGTCTGCTCATTCTGTGCAGCACCTGCGTATGTTGAGAAAACTGAAGAAAAGGGAACATACTTACAAGTTAAGCAGGTAAATGCATATTTAGTTTCGTAGTGCATAGTACATGGAAATACGTTGCCGTTGAAAATGTCAACTTGCTTGGCAAAGAGCACAGAGAGAAATCAGAGAATTAACATTCTGTTCAAAATGCCATTATAAGTCTTAGATTACCATAAAATAGTGACATAAAAATATACATGTGATTTATAAATAATCAATTAATTATTTCATTTATTTTGATACATTTTTTTATTAATGTTATATTAGGTTTGCTCCAAATGCAAAAAAACGAAGACGTGGCAGAATCAGCCAAAGGTTGGTCGAATGCCAACAATCAACCTGCTGCTTTCGGCTGCCATTTTATTATCCGGATGTGCAATAACTAAAATATTCCGGGTGTTTGCCTTTCTGAAAGTAATTTCATCAAATTATTTTTTTATGATTACCAAAGCACAACTGCTGTAGCCTAATATCTTTATGAAATGTGAACACACGTTCCCATGCATCATTTTATCACTCCTATTATCTTTTACATTGCAGCTTGCAGTTCAGTCCAATTCAGTCTATTACAAGCATCAGTCAAAGTACCTCTTTCCACTTGTTATACGAAGGTGGAGGACCGAACAGCAGCAGATCCTCAGGTCGTGTCCCCCCAAAATGGCACTTTTGGGAGACAACAGGAGCGACACACCTGGATTTTCTGCCAAATATGGCACATATTCATTGATGGAGGGGCACGAGAACAAAATTGTAGACTTTCAGGTGGTACAGGTAAGATGTATTTATTGTGTCGACCGACTCGCT
>JAGTTF010005504.1:0-22456 GCA_019095985.1 Streblospio benedicti | reverse complement strand
TTAAAAAAAGGGAAAAACAGATTGGGCCCTTTATGGGAACGAACCCATTACCGCTAAAGCGGCATCTTGAAGGTCAATGATGACCAAACTTTACATGAAATAAAAAAAAATATATATAAATTTATGTGACATTTTTTTCTGTTTGATATTGATATATTGTACAAAAATATATACTACCGAATATCTGTCATTAGATATTCGCGAATATCCGTAAATCCGAATATCTGTAAATCGAATATCCAGAACCAATATCCGGACAAGCAAAACTTTACCAAGGTCTCTGCCTTCCAGTAGTGCGATTTGCAGCACAGTGACTGCAGCAGCGATTTACTCACCACCACCGCGGCGACGGGTGATTAGCGCTGACAGTGACGAGTGTCCCTTTGTCCCACACAAGCCTGGTGCCGTGAACCAAGTCTAGCCTTACGACAGCAGCGGAAGAACCATGGACGGAGACCGAGGACCGCCTACTCGCCCCAGACACCCCCAAGATCCGGCTCGACGGCCTGCATCCGCCGCCACTTCCAAGTGACCACTTTTTGCCAAGTCCAAGGGCGGTCACCTGGTTACCACGACCACCGCCGCAAGGGGTGGTGTACCTTAAGAAGGCCAGGGTCTAGTCGCAGGGAGGCCCTGCAAGGATGATCCTGAATGGATCATCGCGCCTCCAGTTACTCAGCGAGGCCCGACGGGGTTGATCGCAGCTGGTGGAAAGCGGTCGGTTGAATAAGTCGGTCGCACTTCTGTGGTTGCTCTTGGACGCCGACGCCACATTTGGATTCGCATCACTCACAGAATCGCTGTTGCCTACGCAAAGTTCTGTCGAGTCCCGGGCTTATCAGTCCAAGAGTGATGCGAGAAAGTGGCCTAGTCTATCAAGTGTCTCTAATTTGATTTACACGGTCGCTCTGTACCGTGAGATCGCGATTATGTTCCCCAGATCTCCTTTCCCTTGTGTGTGAAAGAGAGCTATGAAGCTGAATGTGGAGAGGAGTGTGTGCCCCTGGCCCTGTGGCAATTGAGTCCAAAGCGCGAGGGGTGAAAGCACCGGATCGCACTGTGTGAATGTGATAAAGTGTTGAAGCGAAGCTGCCGTCGCGTGGGAGCGACATGACAGAAGTGAGCCGCCGACGTCACTAGTGTGAATGAAGTTGGACTTTGGGAGGGCGGCGGGTGTTTGTATGTTTTGTTTGTATGTTTTCAGGCTTACCCAGCGAGGCGCAACTTTAAAGGGAGATTTATTTCTTCGGCGGACATCTCAGCACAGGGAAGGGTGGGGCGTCTACTGGCAGACTTACCTGCATAGCAGCTCGCACCGCCTGTCGCTGATGTCCGGGCGCTGCGGGTCGCACTCCGTGAAGTAGGAACCCGCTGATGACCGAAGCCACCTTGGCGCCAGGATACTGGATATGGGTTGGGAGTTTCCATGCGAGTGTCTCACTCTCTAAAAAGCGAGTGTTCCCATCCACATGGAATCTGGGGAGTGTGTAACAAATGTTGTTAGGTCCCCAGTGCGCTGGCTCATTGTATCATGACCGCAGATTATAAAATAACCCCCCTATAATATAAGTTGCACTGACTAGGTTAATATCCCAGTTACATAATGCCTTGATAGGGATTTGTTGTCCCTTTACTATGGCCACTGTTAGGATTTTCTTTTTTTTAGGGGACCAGTACTCTTGTACTGTGTTGAGCCGATTAGCGGTAAAGTTCTCTTTAGACGCTGGTACAGCAGCACGGGTTGGCAACCTACTCCCCGTGGAGTAGGCCCTTTCTACAGTCTTACCGAGGCTTGCCGGTGGCCTTCCTCCTCACGTCGTGGACTCAGTCTACCGTGGTTGAGCGATGGGGGACGCCCCTGAGCTCGGCGTGTGTCAGCACTGAAAGCGGTCCTCCCCCGCGTGAGGCCTCTCGTGAAACCCGGGCGGTACCCATCAATAGCCCAAGGACCGACCGGTGGTCCCGCAGGTTGGTGTACAGTAGTCGAGGAAACACAACGAGGAGTAGTCTAGCTGGAGGAACGTTTGCAGCGGGAGCTGGGGGGTGTGCCTGGCCGGAGGCCGCATGCACCCCAGGTGAGTGTCACTGCTACGGGCGGGTTGGCACACGCATTAGGAACTTTGTTTACATAATCAATATTGTATGAAGGTCAACGGGGGTTGAGTGATGACCTCACGATGGACCCTTTAATCCACGACACATATTCTATCGTATCAGTCCCTCAGAAGTACTATAGTTCTTATGGTGTAGAGGTAAGTGTAAGAATGTTCAAGAGGGTTGCTGCGAACATACGGTAATCATTATCTTGAAACAAAAGGTTACACTAATCAACAACCAACATCAATACGAGGAATCAAAACTCCTGCCAAGAGCACAAGTTGTTGCCAATACTAATGGTTAACAGCAAAATACACGCCAACCTTACCGCTAGTTTCCCCCAGGACTAAGTGAAAATAAAAGCCCAAACTTGACGACATGAAGAATCAATACAAGGTAAGCAAAATTGTTATAATATAGACAGCAGCGAGGCGGAATGCTTTCGGCGTTGTGTCCCAGTATATCGGGACTGAACCTCGGAGGAATACAGATCTGAAGGACATGTACATGCCACTGGAGAGACACGAGTTGTGTCCCAGTATATTGCCGAGACAGTGATAGGCGGTGATATGTGGCGGTAAGGTCGGATTGAACGGTGGATTCGGGCGGGCCTGGGGAGCGTGTCATTAATATAAATTTTATGGTATGTATATTGACTGTTGAACAGAAACAACCGAATAAGTCATTACATATTAACTTCGATAAAAATACTGATCTACAAAGTTGCCAATGCAGGCCAACTTTAAAGGAATTTAAGAGAAAGGTGACTGTATCGACCCCTCCGGATATCTGCATATCATATGCCGTCGGTGTCAATGTCACTAGAACACCGGGTCGGCAGATTTAGCACATAATCACACTCCGGTGTCAGGCCTAACCAAGGGCAACAGCTACCGATGGTGTCGCTCCCAATGGCCATAAAAATTGTCCGGGCCCTGCTCCACGTGTCAAAGTTTCTTAGGCAACAGCAGGGCAATCAGCTGTGGGGAAAAGTGATACGTCAAATTCCGTGTGAAACTCGGTGACCTGAGGTCCCGAGACTCGGGGCGTGTTCATTGTTCAAATTCAATAGGACCGTGTTAACAATTAAGTTGACAATAAGTGGAGATATATCACTGGATTGTTTGTTCATGAACAAGATTTAGGTTGTAATATTGTCATAGGGACGCTTGAAGTTTAGAAAGCGTTATACAAGCCAATAACACAGTTTGCAGAGAAAATTACAGTGTCTGAGCCCCGTCCCACGGGACAACACTATGTCGCAGTGGCCAGCTAGGAAAGACAAGAAAAATGGCCCAAAAGGCGCAGGTGACATCCTTTACAGGATATATACACGACATTTATCATATCCATAGGGGTGTTGTTTGGTAAGTAGACTATCGCACTAACACTTCCCCACAATTTTTAAAGTACAACTCTCTCTGCACCTTTTCATTGAGGCCATTGCAATAGAATTATAAGGGTTTATCAACTACCCTCTAAAACGCACTGGTGTTACTGGCACGCAGGCTGCTGCAACTGTTTGTCTTATCAGACTCTTAATCGGTACAGATGCTATCTGGGAGCGTCAAACGAGGAAACACACACCCTGTTCCACACTAATTGGTTATTTTATGCGTTGGGATGAGTGACACCGGCGGCCGGGCCTGCAAGCCAGCAGTTCCCCTGCACCTGGCCTTCGTGTTGTGGGAATTTAGTATTCAAAGTACTGTCTGTACCTCAGCCTGTGAATTTTTAGAAAACAGAATATGAGGGAGAATTTAATGGAAAGAATGGACACAGTAGGTCCCAGATTTTAAATTGGTGGAAAAAGACTCTTAAAATAAACCATGGCATGACCAAGCGGTCATCTTTTAAGGAAACAAATCCTTCCCCTTTTATTTTCATTTTAAAAAGGGACCAATCTTTTCATAGATACTTTTTAGGTTTGTCATTATGAGTTGCGGCTGCAACATCATGTGTGTACATTGAATGTATGGTACATACGTGTTGTAAGGTGATAGCAGCTATATGGCACTGACCAACGTAGCTGGATGCCCCCACATATATATGTACAAATCGGCAGACAGACTTAGCACCAGGCAGACAGATGTACGTCTACGTCTCATTTATAGCCATGATTAATATGAGATTTAATATGCTTATAATAGGCACCCTGGATTTAAATCACGCCCCCTGGCAAGCGAATCTCCAACAGAAAGGACAGGGAGTTGATGTGACACAAGATCAAAGGGGCGGCCAAAAATCAAATGTACAAACCATGGACATGAAAACAGAACCACGAAGGTCAATCCAATCCCCAAACATAAGTATACGGCGCACGTCCTGTGGCGAATTCATTTGGGTTTCCATGAGGTTCGTGGCCCTTAACAACATAGTAAAATTTTAGATAGCTGAGTTGATGTCTTCATTCTTGCAAATCCACCTCAAAATTTGGAAAATATGGCCCAAAATCGCTAAAATCTATCTTTTTTCCGAAAATTATTATGTGTACACAAAAGATATTGTTACATATTTAGAATTTATATCTCACATTTAGCATATTTGTTTTTCTATTTATTACTTTCATTATTAAGGTAATATATTACTATATACTGGAACTTTGTTGTTTAACATCATGAAAATGATAATGATAAGTCAGGACGAACGGTTTTAATTTTTATGACTTTTTACAGTTTACATGGAGTGGCTCGTAGCCTCGATTTCCCAAGCAAGTCCCTGAAGCTAAATATAGTTATCCATTGCATCCATCTGAGCTTTAGTTAAGTTCTTAAAATCAATGAGCTGACAATGATGGTTGACAACCATCATGACACGGTCGAGCCTATATGGGTCCTTGCCATAGTTTATAAATTCGGTCACATCTTTCACTGATCTTTCTGCACAGTCGTTTACGACTTTGAGCATCCTTACAGTGTCGTTGAAAGTGTTGAAAGCTGGTAAATCTGACCATTCAGATGGAGGGTGCTGCATCCAGTCAGTATTGATGTTTAACAGATGGAATATTAACCAAGATCTTGGGCCCACAAACTCTTGGAGACCTATGTCTCCTTCTAGAGGTGGCTGACGAGACAAAACGGCGATCTTCATTTTTCAGTTTTTGGCACAAAGTCCTGAGGTCTTCCAGCCGCTATCATTTCCCTTACAATCTCTGCCTTGACAGCATCTGCTGTGTCTATGTCACATAAGGCAAGGACCACTAGCTCCTCTGAGAGGTACCAGAGATGTCTCTTAATTGATCTTGTTACACCTAGGTACGAGTTCTGGATCGCGTCCCTAAAACAAATGTGAACAGTAAACACTCATTAAGCAAGCCAATAGATATCAATATATTATGATTAATGCATGATGTGCAATCAAAACTGCAAAACACATATTTTATATTTTATAGTCTTTTTTATTTGTATTGCTGATGGGATTTGTACACTACACTGAAGAGGGTTATTGCAACAACCCTCGTCTTATAAATGGCGGCCAGCACCTCCGATTCAGAGATAAAAGGTGGTTCTACCATTGAATACAAATGGGCCTTATGCAGTTATTAGTAGAGATGGAACTGCCATTACCTCTATTGAGACCAAAGAATCATTTAATGAAATGTCCTATCCCTGGGCAAAATATTTGTAACTGATGTTTATAATGAATTTCCCATCTATTACACAAGTTTTTTGTAAAATGTATTATTGTATTGTATTATATAATGTAAGTAAATGTATGATATATTACACGTTAAAGAATTTAATATTAATTTATATAAATAAAAGCATGTCATTTGCAACAACCCTCATCTTTAATTTCAACAACCCTCATCATGCAAGAATGGTACTTGTCAACAACCCCCAGCCCTCCTCTCATCTGATTACTTTTAGGCTAAGTTTTCTGTTTGTTATACTATGTACTTCTAAAACGTTCATGTGTACACAATCTACGAGCTAATACCTATCCAACTCAGCATTAAAGTAAACGTATAGTGTGTTTACTCAATAGAAAACCAAGATAATACTTATGAATAGGTGGTGACCACCATTTTGGAGACGAGGGTTGTTCCAATAACCCTCTTCACGTTTCATGCTCATTATCATAATTTATGCGTATGCTGGTTTCAAAGAATCAGCCTTAGTCAAGCGCGCATGGTTGTTGCATATTGTTAATATAGCCCTTTCGATAAACGATATGTTAGCAGACAGGTAGGGCGATAATAAAAAGCATTATTGTCGTCTTGATCTGGGGGAGTATTCGATAGATTTCTTAAAATATGTAGAATATTATGGTCTCAAAGTGTGATAATAAGAATCAGCATCAATACTTTGAATAATAGAACCTTTTAAGTGCAACCGGCTGGTGCAGGTAACAATATATTTTGATTTTTTGATGTCGATGAACTTTATTGTGCTGGTGTACTGTGATTTCCGGGTAAAACGCAGTATGTTGCTTTATTACGAGTGAAATTATAGCGTTTAAAGTATGCAAACATGGCCTCAAATTCTCCTATGAATTTAGATTTGGCCACGAACAAATGCAGAATAAAATACATATATCACAACAACGACATTACTATATTTATTTCTTAGTGATGATAAAGATTAAATGTTGTAAAATTAAAGAACTGCCAAATTTTCGGGCCTGACGTGTAATTCAACACGATTTCCACCAAAAAACAAAAATCTCGAAAATCCCTTCTAATAGAAACATATATAAATTTACTTTGAAGCAACCTCTCTACCTCCGCCCCCCCAACCTCACTAATACAATCATTTAGCACGAACAAAGTTCGTTTGCTAAATCCTCTGCAGGTCACTTATACACCTCCCCTAACGTGTCAAGCGTTTCTCGGACAGTGTACGTGTGAATCGAGGGAAAAAACGACGCGTGAATTGATTTGTCTGAAATCAATTACGACTCTGTATTCGAACTGGCGATTTTGATTTTCTGGTAAATGGGCATGGGAAGAATTAAATTTCTTTTTAACCAAAAATGCGGGCGAGTTGTACTCACTAATGTAATCAGTGATCACCCCTAATCGCTGCAGCTTATTCAGTTGTTTCTTTGCTATCTCCAACTGATTAGGAGAAAGTCGAAACGGTTTTAATGCTACTTGCTCCATACAGCCTGGCTTTAATGTAATTCTCAGTTTATAATCTTCGTTACAACTGAAATCAAATTCATCCATTATAAAAGCTGCACGATAATTATTGAATACTCTCTTTGCACTCAGCCAATACATCTCCATCCAATAAACTTTTGGAGAAATCTATCATGTCTGTAGGCTGTTTATCATTAACATTTTCATCATCATTTGCTGTTACGTCCTTGTATGGGTTGCTCTTGGGGGTAACACTGCGCCCTGATCTGAGAATATGTACCTCCCCCAGGTCCAAAACAGCGGGGGCCACCACGCATCGTGTCATCATCACCATACAAGTGTAATGTGGAGGCGTTGCAGACTGAGTAACAATATTGTCGCCCCCTTGTATTGCAACACCATTGTCATTCTGAGTGATACATTGCTCAAATAAACATGTGTTCATATTCATGGAACCATGGCCCCCCGATGCACCATCATTTATCAACTGAGGGCAGGACCCCAGCGCTCTCGCCAGTTCCTGGGGATATATACTCCCCCCTTTGTGTCATATTCCCCAGAATTCCCATAAATCTCAGTGATTTTACTGCCCC
This sequence comes from Streblospio benedicti, assembly GCA_019095985.1. Lineage (NCBI taxonomy): Eukaryota > Metazoa > Annelida > Polychaeta > Spionida > Spionidae > Streblospio > Streblospio benedicti. The sequence goes on along the minus strand of JAGTTF010005504.1, from coordinate 14,683 downwards.
AATAGGCTGCAGGTAATCGAATTTGGAGGATACACATTTCTGGTATTCATTCAGGGGTGTTGACTGATTACAATCAATGGCATCCGCATTATATGTCATACTGGCACAGCTCCGTTTAAAGTAAAAAAGATCGGCGGTTCTATGTTACTCTTCGCCAACGGCTTTTAGCGATTTGTCACGGCCCGGCCACCAACCGCTTCGAGGCCAACCGGCGCCTCCGCCCGCTACGCCCGCAGGGGTCCAAAAAGCGGGCTACCCGATTTAAGACTTACGGCGGCGGGGCTCGTGGCGGTGTCGCTGGTGGCCAGCGTGGGGCGTCGCTTGAACCTACCCGACATCCTCGCTCTCATGACGGACGCCTCCTACGAGCCCGAGCTCCATAACTATCTGATGCTCCGCACCCCCCGAGCCCACTTCAACGTCTTCTCCACGGGTAAGGTGGTGGTGACGGGAATGCGAGAGAAATTTTTTCTCATATAACGTCGGACGTCGCCCCTACGCTGATAGAGCTGTCCATCACTTAACTATGGAGGACTACCTGGACACCGTATACCACGACACGACCAACCCCGCGGCCTACGCGGGGTATAAATAAGCTTCTTGCGACGAGGCCAGGGCTGCAGGGTACGACGCCTCCTACGGGGGCGTGAAAAAGTGGGCTGTCAAGAATGAGGTATACACGATGACCAAACCCCTGAGGCGCCGCTTCGACAGACCCCACGCCCCATCCCCAGGTCTCGACTACTTTTGGGAAGCCGATCTCGTGGACTTTAACACAGTCTCTAGCGACAACGACCACTTCAAATATATCCTTATCGCGCTGGACACCTTTAGCCGCTACGCTTTCGCCCGCCCCCTCAAAACTAAAACCCCTCGAGAGACCGCAGCCGCCTTTAAAACGATCGTCGAGGACAGCGGACGTCGTCCCCGCTACAGCATCCGCACCGACGCAGGCACCGAATTCCGCGGCGAGTTTGAGAAGTACCTCGAGACGTTGAGCGTTCGTCACTACATAGCGCGATCCGACATCCACGCCGCCTACGCCGAGCGCCTCATAAAGACCCTGCGCACCAGACTTTACAGAGCCTTCCTCCACGTCCAGAAACACAGGTGGGTCGACATCCTCAGCAACGTCGTGACCGCCTACAACGCTACGACGCATAGAATGACGGGCTACGCCCCCCGCGCCGTGACGTTGGACAACGAGGGTCTGGTAGCCCTTAACCAGGCGGATATACGGAGGAAAAACCAAAAAAAAGCGCAAGACCCGTACCGCTACAAGCTTCGGCGACATCGTCGCGTTGGCGCCCTAAGGCGAACCTTCCGGTCGCCAGTACGATCAGAAATTCAGCGGAGAGCTCTTCAAGGTGGCCCGGCGCTATAGGCGAGGCGTCAAAGCCGTCTACAAACTAAACGACTGGGGCGGCGACCCCATCGAGGGCGCCTTCTACGAAGAGGAACTCGCCGCGGCGGCCCCGCCCCGCGACGGTCTTTTCAAAGTGGATCAGGTCATAAAAACCAGAGGTCGCGGTCGCAACAAGGAGGCCTTCGTATCCTGGCTGCACTACCCCAAAAAGTTCAACTCGTGGATACCCTACGACCAAATCGAGGATCTTTGAGATGTACATATTCGCCGACGCCACCGCGCACAGACCCCTAGAGGTCGCGATACCTCTCCCAAAGCCAGCCGTCCTCGGCGACGGCACGTGGTACCTCGCCCTGATGGAGACGGCGCTCCGTCGACCGTTGGGCGCACCGCCGCTCAGACTTCATATAAGCGCCGACTGCGTCGGCTCGGCTATCTTAAACGATCACACCACCAATCTTTTGAGAATCGTAGACGTCCCACCCACCGGAAGCGTCGAATACGTCAACCCCTACCCGATAAAAGTCAACCAGCCCGTCCTCAGCGCCATACGCGTCTCGCTTTCCTCCCCGGGCGACGAGGATCTATCTACAATCGAAGGATTCCGCTGCGTTCTACGACTCTCCCGGAGCGATGAGTAGCGCCGACAGGCTGCGCGATGCCCCCACGGTCGACGATTGGACCGATCACTACCGTCGCATGGCGGAGGGGTCGATGATCGGTAAAAGCGTCTATATCGTGAAAACCAAGCGCGGTGACGCTAGGAAGAAGCCCGAGCAGTCCATAAAAGCGGTGACGCAGGCCGCCTCGGTGTTAGAGCAAACGAAAGACGCGCTCGCCCTTGAGAAAGCCAGAAAGAAAAAGCGAGCGAGACGTACCGATACCAGCGAAGACGACCTATTCGCCTAACGATGACCGACACCATTAGAGCCCACGACGAGCGTCTGCTCCTCTTCGCGCCCCCGCCACCAACGCTGGAGTGGAGCACGTGGAGGAGGTGGTCTTTAGACCCACGAACCAGATCACGACCACCAACTCGTGTCTGGATTTCTACATCCCGCCCAGCCCCAAGTACATCCGTCTCGACTCGGTGTCCTTGGCCCTCCAGCTGCAGATCGTCGACCGTCAAGGCGTCCCGGTGGGAGAGGCCGAAAACGCGACGCTCACCAACCACCCCATAGCCTCCCTCTTCAGTAACCTGGAGGTCCAGCTCAACGGCGTCGAGTGCAACCCATTTCCCGCCCGTTCTACAGCTACAAATCGTACCTGGACACCCTCACCGGGTACGGTAAGGACGCCAAAGATACCTGGTGCGAGGCCATGATGTTCTCGACCGAGACGGGCGACATGGACAACCCCCGGGTCTTCGTCGACGCGTCAAAGCCGGCGGGCGCGCGTTGGGGGCTTCCAACAACGCCAGCCTCAAATGGCGTAACGAACGTACCGCGGGGGGTAAGGTCTGCGAGATAGAAGGGCGTCTGAACGCCGACATCTTCAACTGCAAGCGCTACATGATCAGCACTGTCGGCGTCGGCATACGTCTCTGGCAGAACAACGACCGGTTCAGACTTATGGCCGCGGACGCGGAGAGTAAGGGCTACACAGTGCGATTCGTCGACTGCTCTCTCAAGGTCGAGATGGTCACCGTCGCCAAGGACACGGTCATATCCCACGAGGCCCTCCTGGAGAAACACGACGCCATCTACCCCTTCGAGTCGTCGGAGTACAAGGTGTACAGCATCATCGCCATGAGCGACCTCACCTTCTGCGTGGACAATCTTTTTAACGGACGAGTGCCCAAGGCAGTCATGTGCGTCCTGGTGTCTAGCGACGCGGCCAACGGCGACTACGGCCTCAACCCCTACAACTTTGGTCACTACAACGTCAACTACGTGAACCTGTCAGTGGACGGGGTCCCCGTCCCCTCCTCACGCCCCTGGAACCTGGACTTCGAGCGGGACCAGTACGTCGAGGCCTTCGTCAACATGTATAAAACGACAGGACAGTTCGGCAGGGACGCGGGGGCCGGCACGAATCTCAGCGACTACAAGCGAGGCAACACGGTGTTTGGTTTCCCGTGGCGGCGATGACCGATCTGGCGACCCCGTCAGAGAGGGTCACGTGCGTCTGGAGATGAAATTCGCCAGGCTCTGCCTCATCAGATCAACGTGATCGTCATCGGCAAATTTGACTCCGTCCTCAGCGTCAAAAAAGTCGCGCCTCGTACAGATCCGCGCCCCATAAGAGGGGCAGCCTCCCGCCCGAAGTCGACAGTTATGAGCGTTCCCATAAAATTTCACGCGCCGGCTCTCATCACGCTGTCGGGCGCCAGCGGATCGGGTAAAACAGTCTTCACGGACCGTCTCATTAGAAACGGACGTCCTCTTTGACCAGCCCGTAGCGGCCGTCATGTACTGCTACACGGCCTACCAGGATAAGTTCGCGGCGATGGCGAGAGACATCCCCAACATCGTATTCTACAGTGGCGTCCCCCACGGCAGAGTCGGTCCGGGAGTGGGCGGGGGGACGGGCGCCACAGACTCCTGATCCTCGGCGACCTTCAAACCCACGGCCCTGGAATCCAAAGGCGTGGCCGACATCGCGACCATACACTCTCACCACAGCAACGTCTCGTGCGTCACCGTCTACCAGAACCTCTTCGGATCCGGTAAATACGCCCGAACCATCGCCCTGCAGGCCCACTACATAGTCGCCATGAAGAACTTGAGAGACCAGACTCAGCTCTCGCACCTCTCGAGACAGATTTACCCGGCAAACCTCAACTCCTGCCGGACCTCATGAAAGCCGTGACCAAGAGCGCGAATACCCCTACATCGTTATTGACCTGAGCCCGCACTCCGACACGGACTATAGACTGAGAACCAACATCTTCCCGGGCGAGCTGGCCAGCGTGTCTACGCCTTGAAGTCATAAAAAAAAAAAAAGAACCAGCGAGGTGAGAGAGAGAGAGAGAGAATGACTCTTGCCGCCCACGCGCGCTTTCTCAGAATGTTTCTGAAAGACGCCCCGAGGGACAGCGGATATCGAGCTCAGAGACAGCGCGACAGCCTCCTGAAGCACGCTCATAAAGGCGAGATCATGGCTCTGTGCGAGATAGCTCTGAACATTCTAGCTAAACGCCTCCCGGTACCGCCTCGTTTAAAGCCCTACTTACGCAGAAAGGTGACAGCTCTTAGGCTTTTGTCCAGCAAGTCAACCAAAGTCATCGAGCGTAGAAAGCTACTGACACGACCCTTGGCCGAAGCCCTCTGCGAAGCGGCGAGATCCCGTATAGAGTGATGGCTCTGAAGCATCTAGACGGGTTCGTCATGGTTCCCGAGGAGATGTACGCGCAGCTGACGGAGAAGCGCGCCCACCACCACCACCAGCCCCCGCCTCAACCCCCGCCTCAGGACCAGTCAACCCTGACGGCCGACGACGTCATCGAGGCACTTCCCGCGAGTCTTAGAGAGCGCGGGACGAAGCTGGTTCACCTCCTCCGCACGGTGATGGAGTGGAACCGACGCGGTGAGATCGTAAACCGCTATACGGACACGCCGATCCCCGGCAGCAACGTGGTCAACGCTGTTCGATACCTCCTCGGCGACGAGGGAGTCGACGACCCCGCCAAACGCTACGTGGCCGAGGTGGCACGCGACACCCACATACTACCAGCCATCGGGGATGAGGAGGAGGAGGAGGAGGAGATGGAGGAGGGTCACAACGATCTTAGGAAGAAGAAGAAGAGGAGGAGGAGGAAGAAGAAGACCCTCCTAGAGAAAATAGAAAATAAAAAGGCGTGTAAAAAGACGGGAAATAAAAAGAGTCGCGCGGAGAAAATAGAGAATAAAAAGGTCTTGAAAAAGACGGAAAAAAAAAAAAGAGTTCCGTAGAGAAAATAGAAAATAAAAAGCCCCGGAAAAAGATAGAAAATAAAAAGACCCGGAAAAAGACGGTAAAGAGCCCCGTAGAGAAAATAGAAGATAAAATGAGCTGGTTAACTCTTTGAGAGGGGCTCAATCCATCACCCGCTTGACAGCTCGAGCTATAGGACAAAGTCATTAATCATCCCAGCGCGCGCTTTTGACAGTGACGGAAGAAGCCATTAATCGCCCACAGCTCGAGTTATAAGGAAAAAGCCATTAATCAGCCGCTTGACAGGCCTCTATATAACCGGAGGAAGACCCTCTGCATCTACCATTCGAGCAATGTCCGCCATGTATCAACCGAGTCGTGCCGTGATCAAAGTGGCTGAGGGCTACCGCATCGTGGGGAACCCCTTCAAACCCGCCAACGAAATCACCGTGAGCGAGGGGGCCTGGAGGAAGCTGGTGAGCCTCCGTGACGAGGTCGACGCAGCCTTCAGAGAGCCCGTCGCCAAGGACTGGGTTCTCGAGAAGACGACGTCCGGCGACGTGCGCGTTAGCGTAAGCGTCTTCAACGATAGACCCTACGTCCACGTGAGGGCCTGGAGCGGTCGATTCCCCACCAGGAACGGCACCACAGCGAGGAACTGGGACGAATTTGCCGAGTTCTTACGAGGCGGAGACGACGACCCCGATAGCGGCATCGACGCCGACGAGGACGAGGACGTTAAACTGGGCTCCGAGACGTACGGCGCCATCCTGACCGAGGCCGCTACGAGGGAAATAAGACGTCTCTGCGAGGGGTGCGTCAACGATTGGCCGTCGCAGCTGGATCACACCTGCCTCACGGGATGCCCCGGCGCCGTCGCGGAGGCGATGGCCAACGTGTCGGTGACCCCCGAATACTTCGCCGTACGTCTCGCCCAGGCGGCCATGGAGCGCCCCTACGTGCTGAAAAGGGTCCCGAGAGAGGTGTTGGACGTGGTTATCGCGACACGACCTTCAAGCGCCCTTCGCGAAAGGCTCCCTCAGCGAAAGTCTCAGCAGCGACTATTGACCCGCGGAGAGAGAGAGAGAGAGAGGACATATATTTAAAAAACGAAACTATAGATCAACTGGTTTCAGCCATAACCAAATTTCTAGACAAAGAAATCCATATTTTATACTGGACACAGTAAATCTTCCATGTCCTGAATCCTATGTGTGTCCAATTAATACAAATATCACATTCAATTGCAACGTGATAGGCTGCTTCTACTGGCCTTTTGCATTTGGTGCATAGATCTAAATCCATATTAAAATCAATTGCTAATTACAATAAAAATTTTCATCAAAATTATTAATTTTTGTTAACAATATACATAAAAAAGTAAGATAAAATAATTAACCAATTTACATGTCAATAATTTATTCAACTTTATGTACACTAGATGACATAACTACCAGTGAAAATTACTGTAATGTTTTATTTGGTTGCACTTGTAAGTTTTTGTATTTATTTCAATTCAGTTGAGTGTTTCGGTTTTTAAAATTTAATATATACACAGAGAACGATTCTTTGTTGTTTTATAATTTGTGACATATTTGTCCTTGATATGAATAATTAAATAAGAAAAAATGTAAATTTTAATTAATTTCTTCATGTCGTAGTTTAGTATTTGAATGAATTTTTACTCTTTGAGAATTTGTATCATTAAAATTATTAATTTCTGTTAACAATATACATAAAAAGTAAGATAAACTAATGAACCAATTTACATGTCAATAATTTATTTAACTTTATGTACACTAGATGACATAACTTTAAAATTATCTAATTAAAATAATAGTAAAAATTGTTATTCGGACCTATACTGTACAAAGTAGAACAGAATCCAATAGCCCAGAATCCAGACGACCACAAGAAATAAGAAATAAAAAATAATGCCAAGTGAGGAGTATGTATGTTTATCCTTCAAGATATAAACTATGAAATACTAGAAACAAAAGCAAAAGATATGAAGTGTATTGGCATTAAAATCCCAAATAACAAAAGCAAAAGATATGAAGTGCATTGGCATTAAAATCCCAAATGTGAGTATGACAATAATCAATGTTTACAAGCCGCCTAAACTATCAATTGTTCACTTTATTACACATGATATCACTTTTTAGAAAGCGTGCAGACAGACAGAACAATTGTCCTAGCCCCCCGAACTATTTTGGTCTTTCAAGTTCTTTATTTTGCTGTAATTTATTAATCACTAGCAGAGTGCAGAAAAATGCATCACATTTACAAAAAAATTCTGGGGGCACCCCCTGGCCCCCCACACACAGAAGGTGGGTGTCCCCGATCCCGCACCCTCCCCTGCGGTGCCTACGGCAAATTAAGAACTTGAAAGACAAAGACCTAAAATAGTTCAATGTCCAATAAGAATCATGAGGACAACAATATTTTGGGATAGGTCTAATAAGATTTAGAAGATGGGTTTGACAGAATGATACAATAACAGGAATCCCACTAACTAGATGTTTCAAGGTGATTATGCCCTGTTAATTTTGCTGTAATTTATTCACTAGATTGCAGAAAAATGCATCACATTTTCAAAAAATTTAGGGGATAGCCCGCACCTCCCCCTTTAAAAGTGTGTGAAAAATTGATAGCCTCCCTCCAAACATTGTGCTTCTAGGGGAGTGCTACATGTGGCACACAGCATCATTTGTGTGGATAGGACATCAGGTACGCAGGTGACTAACCCTAGCCCTACATGTGCAGCTGATTTAATACCCTGTATACCTATAAAGAGACACCTAGGAACGAATGTACGCTGTAAGTGTATATACGGCTACCTTAGCCCTCGTAGGTAGTGAAGTAATTCCTTGTCTGATAGGTGCGAGTCCCGGGTTAAGGGCTGAAATAGCCTTACCCCAACCAGTCAAAGTATGATGATGGGTCTTATCATAGGGTATGTAAATATTTACATCTAGGAATATCTGGAAAGCTCAAATTCTGTCACACAACAAAGGAAAGTCACTCATGTGTTAAAATCGGCATTTATTATCGCTCAGCCATCTACATTTTTGTCTTAGTTCTACTATGATTCTGGTTGTCAAATCAATTGAACATTACATTTGTCACCTGCCGTTCTCAACTAAACAAATGTGTAAGCCATTTGTAATTTTTTTCATCACATCTATTACGAATGCTTGCCAGAAAATAGAAAAATAAAGCTTACTAATTTTAAGAGGAAACATATACACTTCCGTGTGAGTGCGCATGCGCAATATCCCTCGCACCTGCTTTAAAACCGAAACCGAATGCATTGGCGTCCTTGGTAGCGTGACGTCACTAGCAAATATGGCGCCATCGGGCGATCAATATAATAAAAACATGGATTTTTAGCTGCATCGTCGGCGAATATAAAAGCATAAGCCATTTGAAAGATTATTTATCTATCGGGGGTTATTTCAATGCATCGGGCGCCTCGTCATCCATAGAATCAAGTTACCGTGGCCTAAATACTGAATGGTCCGACAATTTCATTAGAGATTGACTTGGCACAGCACATGACATGTAAAAAAACACGATTATCGCAGAAAAACGGCTTGTAAAAGAATGCTATTGCCACCTAATCGAACGAATAAAATTTATCCGACACGATTAAACACTAACACGTTTAAATAACGATGTAATTTAAGAAATATGTAAAAAATACCTAATAAAATTTGTCACATCCGCCATATCTATGTTTATTTCGTCATCATAAATCACGCCACACGAGAAATGATGACGTTTTCTGACATCGAACAAACTAATTATTGCGCCATCTCATTGGCTAACAGATGGCGCAACTACCAATAATATTTAACGCTTTCATTCGACTGACGACGCTAATTTATTGCGCCATCTCATTGGCTAACAGATGGCGCAACTACCAATAATATTTAACGTTTCATTCGACTGACGACGCTAATCAATGGCTCATTATCATAATTTATGCATATGTATGCATTTTTCAGAGAAACAGCCTTAATCAATCGCGCATGGTTGTTGCATATGGTTAACATAGCCCTTTCGATAAATCGATATGTTAGCAGACAGGTAGGGCGATAATAAAGAGCAATTTTGTCGCCTTGATCTGGGGAGTAATCGATAGATTTCTTAAAATATTTACAATATTATGGTCTCAAAGTGTGATAATAAGAATCACCATCAATACTTTGAATAATGGAACCTTTTAAGTGCAACCGGCTGATGCAGGTAACAATATATTTTGATTTTTTGATGTAGTTGAACTTTATTATGCTGGTGTACCCTGATTTCCGGGTAAAAACGCAGTATGTTGCTTTATTACTAGTGAAAATCTAGCGTTCAAAGTATGCAAACATCGCCTCAAATTCTCCTATGAAGTTAGAATTGGCCACGAACAAATGGAGAATAAAATACATATATCACAACAACGACATTACTATATTTATTTCTTAGTGATGATAAATATTAAATGTTGTAAAATTAAAGAACTGCCAAATTTTCGGTCCTGACGAATTCAATACGAATTCCATGTGTGTTTGTGTATTTAAATGTTTAAAAAAAATTGTAATTACGTCTCTCGCTTATATCTATGTGTGTGTTTGTATAATAAAAAAAAAAAAAAAAGATGAGCTAGCGTTTCGTTTCTCTCTCTTGGCCCCCTATCTAACGCCCTTCTGGGCTAATATTTTATAGTAATCGCGGGGGGGGGTCACGTATCTTCGAGAGAAGTTGGCGGGGTGGGAGGATCTCTCTCTATATAACGTATTCCCCAAGACCCCCCTAATGATTAGAGAAAAAAAACATTTTTCTTAAAAACTTCTCACTTTTTATTCTCAGTAATACATACATACAGATTTAAAAAAAAAAAAAACATTGGCCCCCTATCTAACGCCCTTCTGGGTTAATATTTTATAGTAATAGCGGGGGTCCCGTATCTTACGAGAAGTTGGCGGGGTGGGAGGATCTCTCTATATAACGTATTCCACAAGACCACCCTAATGATTAGAGAAAAAAAAAAACATTTTTTCTTAAAAACTTCTCACTTTTTATTCTCAGTAATACATACATACAGATTTAAAAAACATTGGCCCCTATCTAACGCCCTTCTGGGTTAATATTTTACAGTAATCGCGGGGGGGGGTCACGTATCTTATCTCTCTCTATATAACGTATTCCCCAAGACCCCCTAATGATTAGAGAAAAACAAACAAACATTTTTCTTAAAAACTTCTCACTTTTTATTCTCAGTAATACGTACATACAGATTTAAAAAAACATTGGCCCCCTATCTAACGCCCTTCTGGGTTAATATTTTACAGTAATCAGGGGGGGGTCCCGTATCTTACGAGATTGGCGGGGTGGGAGGATCTCTCTCTATATATATATAAACGTATTCCCCAAGACCCCCAATTTTCTTTCTGATTAGAAAAAAAAACAAACATTTTTTTTTTAATAAAAACTTCTTCAATATTGGATATTATTATGAAAAGCTCTATTCTTCTAATAACCATTCTCTAGAGTCAATTGACAACTACTTAGATACAATACATTTTGATAAGATTTTAACTGAAAAACAAAAAGGAGTCTTTGGAAGGTCCCATATCTGAAAGAGAATTTAAACACGCACTAAATAGTCTTAAAGAGCGCAAAACACCAGGAGTAGACGGTATTCCCATAGAGTTCTATAAACAATTCTGGTCAATTATTTATCCATTTTATCACAATATGATAGTTGAAGCTAAGGAAAGAGGTGTATTACCTAATTCAACAAAAACATCCTTGTTAAATTTAATTCATAAAGGAGAGTCCCGTATATTTCTTTCTAACTTTAGACCTCTAAGTATCACAAATTACGATTATAAGATTTTGGCTTTTGCATTGGCTGGGAGATTTCAAAAGGTGGTTAATGAAATAATTAATTTTGATCAGTCAGCTAGCATTAGACCAAGGTTTATTGGTACTAGTGTCCGTAACATAATTGACATTTTTGAGTACTGTGAGGCGAATAATAAAACAGGTGCCTTGCTATGTACAGATTTTGAAAAGGCATATGATACTGTTGAACATAGTTTCCTCTTTTCAGTATTAAAACGTTTTAACTTTGGTGACAATTTAATTAGCTGGATAAAATTATTATATGCTGATCCTGTTTTTAAGGTAAAGAATAATGGATGGATATCTAAGTCTTATAAAATGGAAAGGGGAATTAGACAGGGTTGCCCTATATCATCTATTCTATTTATAATAGTAATTGAAATATTGGCAATTGCAATAAGACAATCTAAAGCTATTCATGGTATTGATATAAATAATAATGAGCATAAGATTATCCTGTATGCAGATGATACTACCATTTGTGTAAATGATAAAGAATCTATTCCAGAGGTAGTAAAAGTTATAACTGGATTTTCACATTTAGCTGGACCTAGATTAAATATGCGTAAAACACGGGGCATTTGGCTAGGTCCTTTAAAAGATCATGGTATCCGCATTATGGCGGGCATTACATTTACTGGCAAACCAGTAAAATGCCTTGGTATTTATCTTGGTCATGACAATAAAAGGTGTATAGATATGAACTGGAATTATAGATTAGAGAAATTAACAAAGTATATTCATCACCTAGATAAGCTCAATTTATCTTTCTTCGTTAAAGTATCAGTTATTAAGTGTCATATTGTTTCAAAATTTGTATATCCAGCAAGTGTATTGTCAGTTCCGGAAGAGGTAATCAAATCATTACAAAGTAAAATATATAAATTCCTTTGGAATGGAAAAACTGAAAAAGTTAAAAGAGCCCTCTTATGTAATACGATTCTAAATGGAGGCATAAATATGGTAAACATTCATGCTTTCATGGAAGCAATCAAGGCTTCATGGATAACAAAAATTATTACTATTCCAGGAAAATGGTCTGACATATTTCACATGAATGCCAAATATATAGGTTTACCTTTGGAATATATTATAAAAAGCTTAGTGTTTCAAAGATTAAAAACTTTCCAATTCTTAAGGCATTCCCAATGTTTTATCAAGAAATTCTCATGTCATATTTTAAATCAAAAAGTGTGAAACCATTTAATAAACTTACACCCCATGAAATATTCCTTCAGCCTTTATGGGGAAATGAACATTTTAAGATCAAAGAAAGTAATTTGTATTTAAAAAATTGGGTGAAAGAAAATATTATGTATGTTAAAGATCTCGTCACTTTAGATGGCAGTTTCTTTTGATGAAAATGAAAATGAAATTTAAAAACAATAGAAAATAAGTCAAACATAATTCAGGAAATGTATATAATTAAGAGATATGTATTGAAAAGATTTAAGCATATTGATTCTAAAATTGGTAATCATGTAAATATCAAAGAATCCTATGTTATTTTATCTGGTAACAAACTTTTTTGATCTGAGAGACAAAAAAAAAGTAAATTTTTCTACAAAATGTTAGTTGAGAAAAATACAGTACGAGCTAATATGGAGTCTATATATGCAAGGGAATTTAATTTCCAAAATAGTATGCAAGTATTTCAACTTCAAATTAATACATAATTTTTCTTCCTTGTGGTAATGTGTTAAATAAGTGGCAAAAAAAGTATATCAAAATATTGTGATTTATGTAATGAAATAATCTTCAAGAACCTCTCACTTTTTATACCGAGTAATATATATACAGAACATCTTTAAAAAAACTTCTCACTTTATTCGCAGTAATATATATACAGCACATTTTTTTTTAAAAAAACTTCTCACGTTTTAATCCATAGTAATACATATACAGAACATCTTTCACACTTTTAATTCGTAGTAATACACACCATCTTTAAAAAAAAAACTTCACGCATTCCCAGTAATATATACATACAGAATATCTTTACAAAACTCACGGTTTTTACTCAGAGTAATACAGAACATTTTAAAGACTTCTCACAGTAATATATACACGACATCTTTACAAAACCTTACAACGTCCGTAATTATGGCGTTACGTATCTATGTGTAGCTAGTTCTTTTAAAGGTAATTTCAATTTAGGTAGCACGGCGTACGCGCCTACCCCTCTCTTCTCACGTATTTGGAATCTGCACCCTTCCGCGTTGAACACATCGTCCCACAGTAAATTTCCCTCCCCATCCAGCCCGCATTTGCAAAAAAAACATTCCCCGCGTGACGCCATTCGCGTCAAACACGGCCTCGCCGTGTGAACGCCCGAGTGGCAACAATTAGCGCGTGTCACGCTGTTCTTGTCTCTCTTGAAGCATAACGTCTTGGCGCAGTACGGGCATCGAAACCCGTCACGATGACTATCCTCTTCCTCCGGTGGCAGAGTCGTCGGTGCAGACGTTGACGGCACACCGCGACGAGACGATCTGCGTGACGGGGTCTGGAATAAAAGGGAAAAAAAAGACCTTTTTTAAAAAAAAAAGTATAACATCGACCCCGCCATCTAAGCCTCCAGTTAAGAGCAGACCATCGTTAACGGCGCAGATGCTGGCGTATGGCCTGTACTTTGGCGGGGGGTACCAACAGCCTCCACTGGCGCTTATTACCGCCTATTCGGGGTTTAAAATGTTTACGGGTACCGCCGTGATTGGAAAATCCGCCAATGAGAATGATGCTACTACTTTCGTCCGTGAGAGGAGGCTGCGAAGTCGTGCTTCTTTCAAACGCGACATTAGCGATGATTTGTCGTACTTCGTCGCTAATGATATCCGAGTTTATCTTAGTCAACTGTTTTAAGAACTCGTCAGAGCACTTTGCAGGGTTTGTACACTTCAGCAAATCGCTAGCTTTCCCCAATCTGTTCGTCTTGTCAAATCTAATCCAGTCGATGCACGCCTGAAGCAAAAGGTCTTCGTTTCTTACTTTTAAACGTTCGTAAGAGAAACACTCTAAAATTTCGGCTAATGAGAGCCGCATAAATTCGTCGGATTCTACAACGCGATGAATGAACTTGTAAATCGTCTCTCTGGCTCGCGCTACCAAAAACCCTAAGTTATACAAAGTTCCAACATGTAGCCACCCTAAGCAATTATCGGGGTTAAGTTAGGTTGACGATATATTGTTCACACCGTTGCTTGATAGCCGGTATCTGCAGGTAGTCAGCCGCGTGGAGAACGTCCTTAATATGACGGTATTCAACGCTCAATCTGCCTGTATACATGTAGTCCAAAACGTATCGCATTGAGCGCGATGTTACGGTCTCCAGAATCGTCTCGCCGTTCCGCCGTTCGATCATATTATTACTAAGCGCAGCCTCGAAGTAGGAGCTCCCCGCCGCTAGCACCATTCTGTGGCAAGGCAGAGAAGCCCCCTCCGCCACGACGGTAAAGTCTGTGAACTCGCGGTTCTGCAGGTCGATGTAGAATTTCTGACACAAGCCCGCGTTGTGAGTTATGGCATCGGTGACGGTTAACGCCGGGTGACAAGGCTTTATCCTCC
>JAGTTF010005503.1:17203-28111 GCA_019095985.1 Streblospio benedicti | reverse complement strand
GGGGTTTTTAGGCTTTTATTTTCAGCCCCCAAAATTTTTTTCCATTAGTTGGACATCGTGCCTTGTTTTGGGGGGTTTTGTAATTCACACTCTCAGTAGTGATCAGCAGTTGCCTGATTGAAGTCGGATGCTTGTTTGTTTTGTGCAAAACTGCCAACAAACGCTGTTTCCGATCGCCAGTGCAATCAGCGGATGAAACGTCGAATTGTTCATGTGTATTTGACGACTGTCCAGATGTGGGGGTGACGTTATGTCGCAGACCTGTTCCATACGATCTTTTATTTAATGGTATAAATTTACCCACATGTTGATGCGTATTGACAAAATATTGTATGTCAGGTATTATTTGATTTTGGAAGAATATGGGCATAGTTGAATCTGTAAAATAATTGATGCGTTTTTCTTTTGAAATGGCTTGTAGTGAAGGGATGATGGTATGCTGAGAATTTGAAGATGAAATGTGGCGATTACGTGGCTCCATGGTAGAGGCGGGGTGAGGCGATGATGATGATGAGTAATGGGGTTTTGATATGACAGCGGTAACTAGTTTAAATCATTTGACTTACGGTTTGCACCTCGTTCCCATATCCAGAACGCAATTGTAACCTGTCCCATGATCCATGCCTGGGGTGAGTGCGATCCACTACCGCTATGGTAATTGCGGGTATTGGGTCGTCCATTACTGTCATTAGTGGAGTGTGAGCAGTCATGATAACGTCCGTCAGACTGGCTGCAGCGTTGATGTAGGCAGCAGGTGTCGAATGTAGCTGTAGTAGAAGCGAAGAAATGTGACGCTGAGGCGCCTGAGATTGGTGATTCAGTAGGAGAATTTTCTTTTGTGGTAAAATGTGATGAAGTTGGAGTTGAAGAATTGAGGTCATGCTAATTCAATCCTTGTGACATCTCCACCATTATGTCATGTGTGCATTGTCATGAGGTGTAATGAAGAAGAAGCAGTTGGTAGTTGTTCCATTTATTGACTTGGTTACATTCAATTACTGGTTATATACATAGTGCTCTGCATTATGCAGACTAGTAAAACAGGCTGAGGTTTGGTAGACTCATGGGCAGGAAGTCGCTGCCTTATAGGAGAAATGCTTAGTCATGCATTTGTCTGCTATGACAGAAGAAGTTAGACCTCTCAACACTATACTACAGGAGAGCCAGAGGAGATGTCATAGAGACCTACAAATACTTGCATGGTATCTACAAGGTGGACTCAAGTCCCCTCAAGCTCAGTCATGCTACAGGTACCAGAGCTACAATCTGAAAGACTTGAAAAAGAAACATAACAAAGCCCTCAGAAAGGACTTCTTCTCTGTTACAGAGTAGTTGTGTGTAGGGGACGCCTGAAGCACTATGTGTGTAACCCCACTGGTGCAAAATCATCCTCGTAAAGAGGGCTCTTGTGAAACCCAGGGTTGAACACTGTCTTGGCAGTGGGGTAACCGGAACCCAGTCCAGGGCGTATGTGGAGAGCATACACAACGAGGAGTCATCTAGAGAAACTGAGAAGACCACCCCCGGGGCTGTGCGTGGGCTTAACCCGCCACGTCACCCCAGGGACAACGCTGCCAAGTGGAAGGGTGGTGCTCGCTCAAAGGTTGGGCAGTAGCGCATGCTGTCAATTTCTTCACAGATTGGTGCCCTGACAAGGATCTCGAGAGTACATGCAAGAAAAGGGAGCCGACGTGGTGACCTGTGCCTCGGCGATCAGCAGCCAATGCGGAAGCATCCAAGTCTAGCCCAGGAGGGTGAGCGGCTCCAGTTGCTGAAAGATCTTTGGATATCACCAACCCCAGCTCCTGTAGACCGTGAGAAGGACCTAGAGTGACCCGAGAGGGAAAGCTCAAGACTCCCTGACAGCTTTTGAAATAGAGATAAGCTGTCGCTCATAGCTCATCCAGGGTTAACTTTGGCCTCTATCGAGGCAAGGTGGCAATACCTTTGTCAGTTGGATGCGGGGGGGACCTTTGATGGGTGAACCAGCCGGGTGTGTTATACCGAGCACCCCTGGCTACAATTGCACTGAGACCGGCGGGATTACCATGGGTGTGGAGATAGAAAAGGACAACACCCTCGCATATTCTGTGACGATGGATACCGTACAGAGGGGGCTCACCGATCTACTCTGCTGCAACAGGGTGGGACTGTGGGACCAAATCATAGATGGAGGGATCAAGTAGGCATAAATAATTGTCAAGATTGGTTTGACCTTCTTCATGACATTATTGCAGAGGAGCCGGGCTGGGCCAGTGTGCGAACTTGCCAGATGCACTTGCCAGATCTTGGAGGGATGGGAGTGGAATAACATTCCTGGATATGCCCCTGCATGAAGTCTTGTTGGTTGAATTCATGTTGAAAAAGCGAGTCTAAGCGAGAATCGAGCAAGGCGGAGTCGACGTTGCTCGGCTCAAGCACCAATAAAGAGGGAGCATTGACTAACTTCGTCACGTTGTCCCAGCACATGGGATGACAGGCCCCTAAGCTTGACCCACCAAGTTTGTCGGGTCGGGAAGTCAAAAACCGGAGGATGACAGATGTCAGCTAAAAGCTCTCAGCAGATATCATCACCCTCAGGAGACGAATACAGAGGCTGAGGCAAGTTCAACGAGGAAAAGGCACTAAGGGGGGCTAGCGGACATCACCAGCCAGAGAGAGCAGCCTTGGGCCGGAAGGATGCCAAGGCCACAGGAATCAGTGAGAAGCTGCACCGGGCAAGACCGATAGGGGTTTGCGGGTGCATGACTCGGAAGAATTGAGCAATGGGGAGCCGGCCTGCCCGCGGGATAGAGACCTCGACAGAACCCACGGGTGCAGGGCAAGGACAGCAGCTAAGCCAGAGGAATCGGACCCCGTTGGGGGCCCAGCCAATTTGCTCGTCTGTAGATTTTTACATACAGTCACCATTTGTAGATGCAGTAGACAAGTACCATCTTTCATGAGAAGCAGCGGCAAGAACAAAAAGGTAGCTGCCAAGAAGAAGGCCGACTTGTAGTTACCTAAGCAAAACGCGCAAGGGGCAATACGTGAAGCTCAGAGGACAAGGACGACCCGATGGGATGATACCCACCACGGTGAGCTTTTCGAGATCACATTCTGAAATTTCCACAAGCCGGATCGTAGGCACGAAACCAGGTTGCCACACTGATTCCACAGACATGAACTTCCCTAGCGATGAAATCCCCTCACCACCACAGCACAATACATGGCAATGAAGCAGAGCATCTTTTCCACTGTCTTGTTTTTTGTGAAGCACCATCAGTCGTCATCCTGAAGGAACGTCACTGCTGTGATCTTCAAAGGCCTGTGTTGCTTTTTTCATTGGGTTGTACTTCTCCCACTAAGCATCTATATACATTGCAAAATTTTGAATGTCGCAGTTCAAACAATATTCCTTAACTCCTTCCAGTTTTCAAAAGGAAGTAATAGTTTCTTCCTCTGTCAACCTCAAGTTCTGCCTTCCATGTCTTTCTTCCATTTCTTGAAACCACTACAGTGTGTGACTCACAGTCCCTCATGGACTAATGAGTCACCGTCACACATGCATGAGCACAGCGAGCTAGAGTATAAAGGACGCCTAGCTCAGAGCCGAGGGATGCAACGAGGGATCAGATGTGAAATAAACCTAGAACTGTACAGACGCTGTTATTGTCACTTCCACAATGGAGGAGATGTAGGGATTGTCAAGACATTTCATCTCATTCATCTTTATTTGCAGATTCCATCAAATCATCACAGCAGGCGATAATCACAACAGCGACGACGCTGACTGGTGCCGGCCACAGGTGACTTCCTTATCACCTCCCGTGGGACACAGAAACAGCAGTATCACATTGTGCGTCTACCCAGAGCCACGCCCGAGTGACGCCATCATGTCCGCCGGCATTCACCAGTGATGAGTCAACTGGAATAGCAACCTCCATCCCAAATCATCACTACAGTTATGCCAGGTAAGCTTTTCTTCTGACAATATAATAGTCTCTAATCAAACCCACACTAAAGCAAAGCCCTCCACGACCTTATCTACTACATCACGCGACACTGCTCAACAGGTGTCTACAGCGACATCTCCTAACGCCCAAGGCGTCAATTTCATCAATACCCCACCAGCTACAACACCCAGCAGAGACAGGAAGTTACTAAGCACAAAAGGCGCAACCAGCAACATCCATCAGCCGACAACACACCCACGCTAAAGAGAGTCAATAGCCGACGATTGCAGAGCCAATAGCCGACTATTGCAGTGACAAGTTATGCCACAGACAACTTCCAACCCAGCGGGTGTCCGATTCCAGCACAAGCTTCAACGCCACTTGCGCGCACTGCCTATACCAGCTAACACCAGGCCGCCACCAGCGACAACACCTAACCAGTGCAGCAATAAGCAGCTTATCAGCATATTCCACCGACCAGGTATGTTTACAACCTATTGATTCATTGTGCCTTTCATGTTGTCTACCTCCAGTGTAAAAAGTCATCACAGATCTTACCCAGAAGCTACTAGCTGCACTGCGGCCATATCATAGCCCAACAAAACATCGCATTGTAGACAGAGAAAACCAACCATCAAACCCACACCCCAATCACGCCAGATCTATACCAGAGTAGACACAGACGCTGCGCATACATCACGCCGGCTTCATCTCCACCCAGGACGTCCTAATACGACCTACATCTTCAATAGAGACCAGCGACCATCAACCACCTACATCCAGACCCACAAAAGCCACCAACAGACACACATCACAGCACAGCCAGACGCGCAGCAGCAACAGCCGACCAAAAGCCGCCTGTTTTCATCATCAAGCGACACTCAGAGAGCAGCAACACAATAGCCGACCAAACCCGACTGTTTCCACTAAGCAGAGATAGCGATCATGCAGCCTCATCTCATCGACTACATCACGTCACTTGCAGCCCGGCCGTGGTAAATCAGCATCAAGATTACAGCAGTTGAATCCATCAGCAGGGAATTTGATGCAACAACCCGTGCACAACACGCCTGACTGGTAAAGAAAAACTGCACACATTTTCATCATATGTAATCATTCAATAACTACTTTTAAATACGGTTAATACAAATGAATAGAAACCAATACTAACCAAGATTACATCAAACTGCCCCACTCAAAATATATCACACCAAGTGCAGCACAGTAATCAGCCAGCAGCTATTTTCACATAAAGCCCAGCCAGGACCGCCTGCTGCTAAAGCCAGCAGCAAATAAACCAGACCAGCAGACGCACCATATTGTGAATAACAATATAACACCAAACCACAGACGGAGGTCACATTAAGGACAAGGCCACCCTAATAGTAGCAGTCGCTTCAAAGTTGCAGAATTAAAGAATCTCTACATGCAGCAAGCAGCAGCAATGAATAGGCTGCTAGTCCAACCATTGCAACAGTATCAGGAACGGGACCATCGCTGCAGCAAGCAGCCACCGCCGGCCATACCAGCGATGCCCGATTATAGCACTACAGATAGATGCAATAATCAGCAAAACCTGTAGCCCGCACAATCAAATCGGTAAGCTAACTGCACACGACGCAAACGACAGCCTAATCATTTCAATAGCCACCTTTTTTAAATCGTCAAACCCAAATTGAACAAACGACAAAACATCAAATCGCAGCTGATGAACAGAAATATATAAACGAAAATAGAGTTCATCACAAATCTCTGCTTAAAACCTCAACATATCAGCATTTCAACATGGCAAATTCACCAGCTGCACATGCACGCCAGACCACACGCTGCGGTTACGCCACTCATAAAACCAGGTGGCACACATCACAGCTCGTTGAGCATGTTCCCACACATGGTGAACAAAGGTGCCGACTCGCCAAAGCGGAACTAATGCTGTGGCCAGGTCAACAGTTTCAACACTGATTAATGGACTCAGACAGCCCCCACCCAAACAAGTTCCAGGAAATGCACTCAACTACAGTCAACAAATCGCCACAGGCGGCAGCTAATGGGACAAACAAACAGCGTTTGTCGTCTGCACCGCCTTGCCTCGCTCCAAACACCCATATGGGCCATATGGAAACCATATGACCGCACTACCAGCGAGATAGCCAATTTGAGTGACGGTGTCCATATTCCAGTCAACAAAGACCAGTGACAATGAAGCAGACGAGATGCTGCACCATCGTGAACAGAGATCCCACCAGTTACGTAATCTCAATGAAACTAATTGACAAAATTGAGAGTAAATTGAAGATCACAAAAACATTTCCCACCAGAAGCCCTCAACAGAGATAAATGCAGCAACCACCAGAAACGACAAAAAATCACGGCAACAAAGCAAGTCCCCAATGATAAAAACACCATCTCCAGTAGTGACCGATTGAATCAACACAAAGACAATACTAACAATGGCCAAATCGACGTTGAAAATACCAATGAAAACAGTTCTGATTCCTACACATCCGATAGCACCATTAGTGACACAGATAGCCCACGATCGAAGCTACAATGAATCACCTATCAGCTACAATTTTGATGTTATTCTGATTCATTAAGCGAATCGAGTAGTAATGATCACTCACAATGTATATTATGTATATAGTTGTTGTATTAAGTCTAGTTAGTAGTAACTTACTATACTAATAGTGTAATATTTGTAACCAATTTATCATAAACTACGCTGTACCATTATTCACATGATTAAATTGCAGTCTATAAAATCACAAGTGAGTGAGTTGGTAAGTCGTCTGCTATTCAAATATACGCTCTATACCAGTCCACTGGTATGGGAATAGCCAGCTTAATCAACCAGCCAGACTTACCCATAAAAGCAACTACCACTTCGATCACCCGATTAACAGCATAGAGCCTCAGTAAGCTATGAGAAGAAATCAACACCATATGTGACGTTGCAGTACCCAGCAAAAAAAAGAAAGAAAAAAAGAAAAGCCACCGCCGATGCCAAACCAGCCCAGCCATTTAAAATTGCCAACATCCTCAGCAAACGACATTTAAAGCATCAGCAGACGGCCATACTATCGCTATAGCACCAATCAGGCAACTTTTCATCATACTGTACCCACTAAAATCATCTATAAAACCATAGAAACCAAATAACTTTAACATCAACAATACCACCAAACTTCAAATTGAAAATCCGGAGAGCAGCCGCCACTCTACTAGTGGTAAATACGCCTCTGCCCACCAAAAACAAATTGAACATCCGCATTCATGATAGAACACAGATCAGGAGCAATCAGCAGAGATTGTCAGCAAAGCAGCCCAGTTATGATCACGACGCCCGATAATTGATTGTTCGGGGAAGACCACAATTCTTACACCCAGTCGCCGACTATGTAAACAGCAGTTCATAAAACTAGGGCAATAGTGTTACATTGGTTTACATGTCCAAAACTGTCTGAATAATTGTAAATTATACAATCGGTGAATTAAGCAGGAGGTACTTGTTAAAAATGCTTTAAAACATGATATTAAGAACATATACAGTAGATTATGTAACTAGCCAATTTAGATAAAAGTAATAAGGTCAGAATTTAATAATGCTCATTGTATTTAATCTAAATTCTATTAATGGTAGAATATTCTGGTATTGGTCACCATCGTATGAAAAACCTGTCTTAGTATAACTCCTCAACACAATTACACCCAAAGCTTAAAGCAATCATTAGTTTACATTGTAATACAATATATCTATTATCTTCATAAATTTTAGAACCTTTACACTCGTATAAATGAACTATTGTCAAGATATTACTTTACTTAGTCTAGAAACCATTGTTTTAGCACCTTAGGAAAATTGTTTATCCACACTGTCGTCCAGAAATGTATTATAAGGCATTTTGTAACCAAAAATCTAAATAACTGACAGCAAGTAACCAATGTTAGATACATCCAACTTCAGAAAGATAATAATATGTAATATGAAACGATGAGATCATGATATATGTCTTAAACTTTTATTCATCATGTTAAATGCCACACAACAATAAAACAAGGAAGAGAAACAACAATATCGGCTGGCGATTAAGTCACAACAAGCGCCAATACCCGTGACATAAACTCATGGTGATCATAAGCAACCCCGTAACCACAGCAACAGTGGAACTTAGGAATTATCACCCACCACCAAGTTCAAATGGAGTCAAGAAACACTTTTAAGCTACATTAAGCAGACACCTAAAGCGGCCGCCTATCGTCATGGAAACCACTAACGTCAACCACCACCGTGACATTGATGGATGAATCAGGCCACTGCCCGCCCAAACATCAACCACAAGATGATCAGCCTATGAATGCTTCTAGCCTAAACAAAAACAGGACACCAAATCCTCGATGCCTTGATCACACCAGCTCTAACCAAGGCCCCACGCAGCAGAATATAAGTCAAACCAGGCTGGTACATCTGCAGCAAATCACAGCACTGCCCACGGTGATGAAAATAAAAGTGTCTGATCCACAAAAATTGCACAGTGCTATGAAACCTTATAAGGTAGTTCATTCGGTGGCCAACATGGTTTTTACACATGCACAAAATACAACAAGAAATCCTACAAGTATTGGACAAAAATAGACCCCGAGCTCTCAATAAAATTATGGACAGACCAGAAGACGATCTTCTAATGATGAGAGAACCTGATGGCAGCCACAAGCATATCATTACTCTCCAAGCTACACTAGTTTGCAATTATAGTGACCAACAACAAGAAAAATACAACAATGATGACCGCTCCTTCCGGCGAAAGCCAGAAATCGTCATCGCCAATGAGGACTACAGTGAATCATCTATCAGCTACAGTTCTGAATTGTGCATATGATTCATTAGTGTTTTCAGATGAGTAAAAAGTCTGCTTTCATGTAATTCTGCAACATATAATCGGTGGTTAGCGTTGGGAATGTAGAACTTGCAGTAATGGTGCATAATAGTTGTATTCATATATTATCTGTCATTGATGTCAAGTACTATACGCTTAAAGCAGCAGAATGTCATGCAACAGCACCGGGCTTCTTGACCCCAATTGCGGCAATCGTTAAGACAAGGAGTGCTGCCAGCTGCATTGAAAATCATTACTACACCAATAAGCCACTAATCATCGTAAATTCAATCAATAAAGCACAGAAACAGCAGACAGCAGACCTATTGCTTTATCAGTTACAACGCGCCGCCGCCAATCCTATCAGCAGAAAATACAGTGCACCTCTTTGGAAAATCAATGTCCCTCTTCGAGGCCAGCAGCAAATTCCAAAACCAATGCAGTTATAAAAGCAAAATCACCGTATACAGCATCAATGAAAAGCCAATGTAGAATCCAACACCATCGGCTGCTCAACAAACAACTTGGTACATATTGCACTGGCTTACATCATTTATAGTACCATAAGAGAACAGACAGCAGGCAGCAGACACGCATAGAATTCATCATTCAACAGCTCAAAAACTCCCACAGACGACAACCACACCAAAAGTGCAACAAACGAATCAGCAAGAGAACAACTTGTAGCAAACGCAGATTTCGATCCTCAATATCAAAATTGACCAAACGACAAAAACATCAAGCTGCAATCATCGGCAAATTCCATGCAACACGAAATTGGTTCAACAAACGACAATTTAAAAATCCGCAACAGCCTATAGCAAATGACTTTGACTACTGATTGCAATGCAAAAGTAACACACAAGAACAACAAAAAATAACAGCCACAGCATTAGTTCTCAAACAATATACCGCACACGCTGATCTACTACAACGAGCGAAAAAAACATCACACCGCAGCAGGACTGCAAGATAGATAACTAATTCTGCCAGAAATATGCCGGATCCACAAGATTATATTCTACACAAAATAATTTTATACAATCTGCCTAAATCTCACAAAATACCAGCATTCCAACATGGCAACACCAGGTGGACGCAGCACCGGTCAATATCAAGGCGTAAAGCTAAATTACCCACCACAGACCATTCACAGTCTGCCTACATCCCTGTGTGCAGGCCGCACAGATCAAAGTACAAAGCGCCGCTACCCACCCATCGCCAGCAGACAGGGAGTCACTAATGGTGGTCACAGATCAGCAACCGTGACATCGATGGATGAATCGGGCCACTGCTCGTCCAAACATCAACCACAAGACAATCAGCCTACGACTGCTTCTAGCCTAAACAAAAACAGGACACTAACTCTTCGATGCATTGATCACGCCGCTCTAACCAAAGGCCCCACGCAGCAGAATATAAGTCAAAGCAGGCTGGTCACATCTGCAGCAAATCACAGCACTGCCCGCGGCGATGAAAACAAAGGCGTCACAGTCCACCAAAATAGCACAGTGTGTTTTGTTTTCAACTGCTTTTATCGTTGTGCGTATGTGCAATGAACAACAACAACACATTAATTAAACTGTTTGAAATGTATTTTTTACAAATTCTAGTCTAGCACATGTTGCCACATTGGAAAGATCAATAATCAATGACGTCACAACAAAGGGGAGTATACCTTACTTCATATGCCAATAGATCTAGGGATACATTACATGAGTGTACCTGTATTACATTATTACAACACAGTGCTCAAAAACCTTATTGAAGTAGTTCATTCAATGGCCAACATGGTTTGCACTGGACAAGAAAACAAGTATTGGACAAAAAAAGACCTGGAGCTCTCTATCAAATTATGGACCGACCAGAAGATGATCTTCTAATAGTGAGAGAGAACCACGGATGGCGGCCACAAGCAAAATCAATTACTCTCCAAGCTACTCTGGTTGCAATTATAGCGACCAACAACAAGAAAAATACAACAAGGATGACCGCTCTTCCCCGAGCGAAAAAAGCCCGACGGAAATCGATCATCATAATGAAGACTACAGTGAATCATCTATCAGCTACAGTTCTGATTGTTCTACATATGATTCATT
>JAGTTF010005503.1:7047-17103 GCA_019095985.1 Streblospio benedicti | reverse complement strand
AACAACAACAATGACAACAAACAACAACGACAACAAACAACAATGACAACAAACAACAACAGCAAACAACAGCAAACAACAACAATAAACAAAAACAAACAACAACAAACAAACAACAAACAACAACAACAAACAACTACAACAACATACAACAACAACACAACAACAACAAACAACAACAAACACCGACACCACCACCACAGCAGCAGCAGCAGCAGCAGCAACAACAACAACAACGAAGAAACAACAACAAATAAAAAACAACAACAACAACAAACAACAACAACAACAAACAACAACGACAACAAACAACAACAATTACCACATACAACAACAACAAACAACAACAACAAACAACAACAATAAACAAACAACAACAAACAAACAACATCAAATAACAAACAACAACAACAAACACCACCACCACCACCACCACCACAGCAGCAGCAGCAGCAGCAGCAGCAGCAGCAGCAACATTGTATTTTAAATTATAAACTGTAGTTCTAAAAATTAGTTACTAGAAGTACCCTACACAATTAATAAATATCAAATGTAATGATCTACCTTCAAGTGAAACAATTGCTGACTAAAACAATATTATATTTGAACATCCAGGCCATATTTTCCACTAATATATTTAGAAACACTAGTCTAAATATTTCCAGCATATAAATAAACAAACCCACGTGAATGCATATCAGTCATGATCAACAAGGCTTTGAAGGCCTGCTGACAAAGTTTTGATAAATATTTACTCACTTACTTGCCAGCTATGTTACCGCAGCACGAGTCACATTCATGCATGCAAGGACCCATACCAGAGCAGACACAGACACTGCGCATACATCATCACGCGGCTTCATCTCCACCCAGGACGTCCTAATACGACCTACATCCTCAATAGAGAGACCAGCCACCATCGACCACCCACATCAAGACCCACAAAAGCCACCAACAGATGCACATCGCAGCACAGCCAGACATGCAGCAGCAGCTGACAAAAAAGCCGCCTGTTTTCATCATCAAGCGACACTCAGAGAGCAGCAACACAATAACCCGACCAAACCCGACTGTTTCCACTAAGCAGAGACAGCGATCCGCGGCCTCATCCATCGACTACATCATGTCAAGTGCAGCCCAACCGTGGGAAATCAGCATCTACATTACAGCAGTCGAATCCATCAGGAGGGAATTTGATGCAACAACCCGTGCACAGCACACCTAACTGGTAAGAAAACTGAACACACTACATGAAATCATTCAATAACCACTTTTTAAATACGGTAAATGAATAGAAACCAATACTAACCAAGATTACATCATACTGCCCCACCCATAGTATATCACACCAAGTGCAGCAGAGTAATCAGCCAGCAGCTATTTTCACACAAAGCCCCAACCAAACAGCCTGCTGCTAAAGCCAGCAGCTATCTCCTCATACAGCAAGCAGCAGCCGCCGCCCATACCAGCGACTCCGATTATAGCACTACAGATTGATGCAACAATCCGCACAACCTGTAGACCGCACAGTCAAATCACAATCCAACTAAGACAGCAGGCTGCAGACACGCATAAAATTCATCATTCAACAGCTCAAAAACTCCACAGACGACAACCACACCTCAAAAGTTGCAACGAACAAAGCAGCAAGAGAACAACTGTAGCAAACGCCAATTTCGATCCTCAATATCAAATTGACCAAAACGACAAAAACACCAAGCTGCAATCATCGGCAACTTCCATGCAACACGAAATTGGTTCAACAAACGACAATTTAAAAATCCTGCAACAGCCTATAGCAAACGACTTTTACTATTCGTTGCATTGCAAAGCAACACACAAGAACAAACGAAAAATAACAGCCACAGCATTAGTTTATCAAACAATATACCGCACACTGATCTACTACAGCGAAAAAAACATCACACTGCAGCTGCTAGGAAAGGAAACTGCAAGAGAGATAACTAATTCTACCAGAAATATACCGGATCCACAAGATCATATTCTACACAAAATAATTTTATACAATCTGCCTAAATCTCACAAAATACCAGCATTCCAACATGGCAACACCAGGTGGACGCAGCACCGGTCAATATCAAAGTGTAAAGCTAAAGTACCCACCACAGACCAACTGCAGTCTGCCTACATCCCTGTGTACAGGCCGCACAGATCAAAAGCACAATGCGCTGCTACCCACCCATCGCCAGCAGACAGGGAGTCACTAATGGTGGTCACAGATCAGCAACCGTGACATCGATGGATGAATCGGGCCACTGCTCGTCCAAACATCAACCACAAGACAATCAGCCTACGACTGCTTCTAGCCTAAACAAAAACAGGACACTAACTCTTCGATGCATTGATCACGCCGCTCTAACCAAAGGCCCCACGCAGCAGAATATAAGTCAAAGCAGGCTGGTCACATCTGCAGCAAATCACAGCACTGCCCGCGGCGATGAAAACAAAGGCGTCACAGTCCACCAAAATAGCACAGTGCTACGAAACCTTATTGAAGTAGTTCATTCAATGGCCAAAATGGTTTTGCACATGCACAAAACACAACAAGAAATCCTACACGTACTGGACAAAAATAGACCGGGAGATCTCTATCAAACTATGGACCGACCAGAAGAAGATCTTCTAATAATGAGAGCACCTGATGGCCGCCACAAGCAAATCAATTACTCTCCAAGCTACACTGGTTACAATTATAGTGACCATCAACAAGAAAAAATACAACAATGATGACCGCTCCTCCCCGAGCGAAAGCCCGAGAGAAATCGATCATCATAATGAGGACTACGGTGAATCATCTATCAGCTACAGTTCTGATGTTCTACATATGATTCAATTAGCGTTTCAGATGAGTAAAAGTCACAAACTATGCATAATTCTGTATATAATTAGGTTGTTGGCTTTAGAATGTAGAACTTGCAATGTCGATTGCATAATAGTTGTATTTATCTATTATCATGTATTCAAGCACTGTATCGTCACCACGTGACTGATTGCAGTGTCCAAAAATTTACTACTCCACATTTAAAGCAGCAGAATGTCATGCAACAGCACCCGAACAACTCGACCACAATTGCAGCAATCGTCAAGACAAGGAATGCTGCCAGCTACATTTGAAAATCATTACTACACCAATAAGCTGGCGTGTGCCACTAATCATCATCAACTCAATCAATAAAGCAGCAGCAACAGCAGACGGCAGAAACATTGCTATCAGCTAAACCGCCGCCGCCCGCCAATCCTATCAGCAGAAAATACAGTGCACCTCTTTGAAAAATTAATGTCCTCTTCGAGGCCAGCAGCGGATTGTCGCAGCAAATTCCAATAGCTGCTGTTATAATAGTAAAATCACCGTGATACAGCATAAATGCATAGCCAATGTAGAATCAACACCTATTGGTTGCTCTCCAACAAACAACCGGCGTAAATATTGCAACCGGCTTACATCATTTATAGTACCATAGAGAGCAGATGGCATTTAACATCACAAAAATAACGAAAGGAGCAGGTGAATAATCAATAAACGACACAGCTAGCCGCCACATGCGCCCCATCTGCAATAACCTCTACCAAGAACCATTATGAAATGTCAAGCATGAAATCTTTTTTAAGCACACATGTCAAAATAAGCAGCAGTAGTAGGAACCTCAATACGGCAGCCTACTATGTAAACATCAAATGACTGCTAATCATCGCTATACAGACGACCTTCAATCACATCTAATAAAGAAAACCACCTTCAGCAAGTAGTTATTTTCGGCAACAGCAAGAAAATCGTAGCAGAAGTTATCACCAAATATAACAGAATATTTACAGTTTCAACTATATAGTCAAACAAAAGCAGACAACGTTTCGCCTGCCGCTAAAGGCCATGCCCCTGACCAACCAGCCTACAAAACAAGATGCCAATTTCAACATAAGCAGGTCAAATTTGCCGCACATTTCATCTGCGGTCCTGAAACCCCGATTTTGCTGCTCACAAACCTGTGGCCACCTCAATAGAGAATCGTAACCACAGCAACAGTGAAACTATGAATTATCGCACCTACCAACCACGTTCAAATGACTACCTCTTAATGACGACCACCTGCTGATACAACTGCTTTCCATCTCTTCAATAACTTCATGAGAAATATCGGAAAAAACTTCCTTATTGAAAAAAAACGTCTAGATTAAAACTCCATGCTTCATATTTATATCACAAAATGTACAAAACAAGAAACACGGGGGTAGCAGACAACTTTCAATAAATGCTGCAACCATCTGGAAACCACATGTGACACCCATTCCCAAAGAAAACTGCAGCGCTGCTGTGCTGACTACATGCATCCATCAGGAGGACATTAATTTCACAATAAGCAGTCACCATTTGCATAATCAGAACTAAAAGCAGCAGCCACGATGCAGGAACAAAAATCTGCCTATCAGCAATCTTCACCGGCGCCGACAGACTGCAGTGCTTAATGCGGCACAGGCGTGGTCAAACGGTCGCCCTAGCAATGGCACAGATCACGGCATAGATCATCGGCACAGATTATTGGCAAAACCCTGCTGATTGCAAACTCACGCACAGATATGTAGCTCGTCGTTTTTGTCCGGCGTTGTTCCAGCCAGCGTGAGCCACGCCCTAGCACATTACAATAACCACCTCCTACAGAGACCACCTGTTAACAACACGTTTCCGCCACTCAACTTGTCCACCTAAAAAGCCCCTACTTAGATGACCACCTTTTATTGCATCAACTATAAGGACGCTGATACAAGTCCCACATCTAATCAATATGTCAATAACTGTATTGCAGATTGCCAAAATCAATCTACAAAGCAACATCACAAGCAAACTAAAAAGCAGACGACACTATTCCTCAAGCAGCAATGGCTCAAGTTAACATAGCGACTATTTCAAGACAGCAAACATTTGAAACTAGCCACAGCCAACCCTCAGGTCTACCGACAGCTAATTTTTACAGCAACGTTACAGACTAGCCTCAATTTGCCCGGCTGCAGCAGTCAGCAGCTGCTGCCCACTAATAAACACACAGCAATTTCCTATGACACTTCCAATGGCATCAACAGCTAGTTACCGCCATCTTCAAATTAGAGCAAAATACAGCAACAGAGCAGACGACTTAAATTAAAGGACAGCAACATGCAGCATGCCAATAATCAGTTATTGATCACCTAATTATCACCTTCTAATAGGGTACAACCTGCTATACATGTAATATGCAGTATGTATTGGTTTATTTATGAAATATTCTTTATTTGAGCTGTATATAATAGCGTTGGTTCACGTTAGAAATAGCTAGTATACATTTATTAGTATCATAACTTTTAGAATTATTACTTGTTTCGTAAATTGACTGATTGTCAAGATACTATCTCACTTAGCTTAGGAATAATTGGTGTATCACTGTTTAAACACAAGCCTTACAAAAATAGTATTAACTGCAACATTGTTAAATTATGTAATTACAATGTATTATTGTTATATTGTATCAATTCTACTTAAACCTATTACATCCTATCGTAGCAATTCAAATTGATTACATTGTATCAATCCAGGTAAATTGTTAAAATTATGATATTTTTAATTATAAATCGCCATATGCTTAATAACTCAGCTGTAATTAAGTTCACTGATTGCATTTGCATTTACATTATATATGCTTTAAAGTAAACAGACAATAGTATGCATATTTGATATCAACTACATATTTATCAAATACAGAGTTCAAAAGCCGTGAATTATTGATCTATTTATCTATTAGCTTCATAAAATTCTAGTATCTCTAAAGCAGTTTAGTTTAATTGGCTATTGTTAGACGTAATTTTACTTAATTAGATTAATTTACTTAGAATTAATAATATATAAACGTTACATAGTATATGTTGCATAGTATGAATGTTAAAACATATTATTTTAATTAGTTTAGGAACAATTATTTGGTAGTTTAGGAAAATCATTTACAGTTGTAGCCTAAACATATAATATTAAGGTCTGTGCCTACTAAATGATTAGATTAATAAATAACATATTAGAAATAAGTTTCACCTCAAAAAGAATTATTGTAATTGAATTCTAGTATATACAGTGAGATCAGTCATATAAATTAAACCCTGTATCATTTATGTAAATGTGACTTTAACAACAGAAAAAAGCAAGAACAACAATAACAACAACAGCAGCAACAAAAAATACCAACAACAATAGCAACAACAACAACAACAACAACAACAGCAGCAACAGCAACAATAACAACAACAACAGCAACAGCAACAACAACAACAACAACAACAAGCAACAACAACAACAACAACAACAATAACAACAGCAGCAGCAGCAACAACAACAACAACAGAAGTAACAACAGCACCAGCAACAACAACAACAAAAACAACAGCAGCAACAACAACAACAGCAGCAGCAACAACAACAGCAACAGCAACAACAACAATAACAACAACAGCATCAGCAACAACAACAACAACAACAGCAATAACAACAACACAAATAAAGCAACAACAACAACATAAATTCAGCAACAACAACGTATAAGATACATCAGCAAAACCACAACATGTACAGTAGTAGAAATTCAAAAGTACGACATGCGACTAAAACCCAGATAACTGTAAAAAAAAAATTTATTTTCAACAAATACTTTAGTGCAGAGGCACCTCGTGGCATCAACACACCTTCACCCGAAATAGCAGCGCTCCACGCTACACTGGTCAAAGCTAAACCACCTTTGCTGGACCAATAATGGGCAGGCCCACAGAACCCAGACCCTAGGAGCCCTAGGGGCACTGTATTTCGCACTGATATGCCTGTATGCCAGCTACGACGATGCAAACTCAGGGTGTCACATCTTCACAGCCGCCGTCAACCAGGTTTTGAGTCCTGTGCACATGCCGTGCCAAGACAGCAGATCATGTGACCTGCGTTCCCAAACAGCTTCTTTACATACTTCATGGAGACCACATGGGCAAGCCGCAAACGCTGCCCTGCCCTAGACAAAAATGAAGATTCCTACCTTCATTCCCCCACAAATGCCCAACAAGGACTCTGACACCAAATTTCAGTTGTCACACAAGAACAATCATCAAATTCACAACCATAGCGACTAAGAAATGCAACCATCCCAGCCCCCTCAACCGGCTGAGAGCCGCGGTTTCAAGTTAAAATTTTTTCCTCAGAATTGTGGACCAAGGGTGCCACATTTCAAAAGGAAAACATCTCCTGACTGGTACCAGCCGCAGCTATGGTAGCAGACTACTAATCGCTAAACTGGCGCGCAATTCAACACAATCATTATATCACCGACAAAGGTTTTCACACTCATCTCTCAACCGGCTTACACCAGGCTACTACACTCCACAAACCCGGCGGATTCATCTAGCTGCGACTACAAAGGCTGCACTTCGATAGCCGAATAACTATATTTTATTGCTATATTGTCTATAAATTAATGTAAAAATCAACCAACATATTTGAACGTGCCAGCTTTGAATTACTGTATGTATTAAGTTAATCTTCGGAAAAATGCCCCTTCTCACAATTACACTTAGATTCATGGTAATCTCTAAAATGATAATGACATGCTTTTTACTAAATTCTATATAAATAATGGTAGTGAGGTCCTATCATCATAAAATTATCATCTATGGAATTCCTTGCCTAAGATTGGCATAATAGTTTAGGTCAATTTATGATATTAGTTTTACTAATGCCTGGTATTGTAGTTATCTCTAAGGGGGAATAAAATTACAATTGAAGTTGGGTGATCAAATGACCCTGTAATTTGAGTCATGGGCTTACCCAAAGTTAACTCATGAATTACTGCCTGAATTAATGAATTAATGCAGTACTTAACAATGGGGTGTTTATTCCACCACAAATAGTGAAAAGTAGATTTATCTTTTTTTTTTGGAATAGACAACATAGAGTTTTCAAAGAAGACATGCAAGATGGTAAGAATACAATGCCCAGAACTGTGATGGTTGTATATCTGAAAAAACAATCTAATGACTTGAAACAGATATCATTAAGGTTGATGATACAGATTCCACCAGCTTCAAAGATTTCAGTTATTTCCGAATGTTGAAGTACCTTTTAGTTTGCAAGGGAATCCAAAGCCCAAAGAACATAACAAATTTCATGATTTTCAGCCACTACAGAGAACAGAGAAATACTCAGAGGATAAGGTTTGGCTGATGACAAAACCAACTAATTTTGAGACAATTGCAACACATCCTTGATCTTTGTATCATTCTTTCAAAGGTATAGCCTTGCAAGACAATGTTTCAGCTCTTCCATTGCATCATCACATCTCACACAACAACATTAAATGCACTGTCAAACTTATGTTTTTCACATTTCTTTGAAAGTCATCCTTTTTCTTGCTTGACAAAATATTACCAGCTCTCAATGCCTTCTCAAATGAACTAGCCGATGACACAGAAAACAATAATCTTCATGTTGATGTCATTGACTTCTTAGATGATTACAATATATCCCACCTTTGATGAATGGGACAAACGTATACTGTCACTCATTCATGCATCCCTCCTCCATTAAAATATGGCTGGAATATTATTAAAAGTTTTACCGAGCTAGTAAAATGTGGCTGTACTACAAGCCAATGTAATACTCAAATATGCTCTTGCCACAAAAGGTGCAATGTTTAATATGCACAGAGAAGTAATCAAGGACTGAGACTCCTGAAAAGCCGCGCTTGAGAATGTTATGCGGCTGGGAGTGCATAGTAAAATTTTCTTCAAATGCAGTCAATAGAAATATAAAACCGTTAGCAACACATTGTCTACCCTAGATAGATGACTAAATACAAATTCACCACCTTGATGATAGTCAGCACTGCATAACACTTTATAACCCATCCTATTTTGTCTTTTTCCAGATTATGGTGAGTCATAAGGCAAATACTAGTCTAACACAATCATTTCATTTTCTTTAAAAAAATACTTCTTATCTGTGTACATAACTGAGTCAGGGGGACATAATGAAGCAAAAGTTCTTGTTGGTCTAAACTTGTAGTCACTTGTTGTAGTGGGACAATTGGCCTTGGTAAGGCAAATCAATGGGTCAATTCTGTACTTGATGACCCAATATTTTTTGCGGTAAATTTTGACCATGAACAGTTTCAATAAATAATATTTAAAAAATAACTCCACTGTTGACTTTTATGCTGAGTAACCATGGCTTATAGTGAAATAATGTACAATGGTTTAAGTAATGTTTTCATATTTTTATTTATTCACACATCATAAGGTTGCAGTAATATTTTATCAGCATTTTCAAATCATTGTTTCATTTTAAATAATAATAATAATAATAATAATAATAATAATAATAATAATAATAATAATAATAATAATAATAATAATAATAATAATAATAATAATAATAATAATAATAATAATAATAATAATAATAATAATAATAATAATAATAATAATAATAATAATAATAATAATAATAATAATAATAATAATAATAATAATAATAATAATAATAATAATAATAATAATAATAATAATAATAATTCATGCATAGGCAGAAAAAATAACATCAACATGCATCACTTGCTACAAATCTGTCTGCACATTGAACAGTGGGTCAAATGTTTATTTTTGATAACTGTAAGCGCATTAATGGCGGTTTTATATGTTTATAATTTCCATAATAATTATGGTTGTAAGCGCTTTTTGAGCATAGAAAAAGGCTATATAAATGTAACATTATTATTATTAATATGAATAGGCAATGCCTAAGACAGGCGCAGCATGTTTACCATCTAGGGATTAGAAAAAGTAAAACTAAATTTGTATACATGACTATCTATATGGTAAAACAAAATAACTAATCAAAAAACATTTGGGGGTATTTTTATTACAAAAAATGTATGGTCTCTTCTACTTGTTGGTAAAATATGGTAAGCCAGTCCATAAAAATCATAATATTATAAGAAATATTCAAAATCAACATACAATGCTGCTGTGTACATTTAGACAAAA